>PVJL010010841.1:0-31464 GCA_004026885.1 Lyroderma lyra
ACGTTGCAGATCCATCACAGAGCCCTTCCCCATGGAGCCCAGACGCAGCCCCAGACTCCTTCAGCCAGCCCCCCGGCCCCTCTCCTTCCTAACCAACCCAAGTTCCCTTCAGCTCTGAAGACGTAAATTGTGCTGTAATTTTGCAAAAATACTGTTTCCAATAGCACTGCGAGAAGGCAGCAGTGTCTGGACAAATACATTTATTTATTTTTTCCCGTAAAAGCTTGCGTGGCTGCCAGATTTTGTGAAACCTTACAGAAACTCTAGTAACCCTTAAAAACCAAGGAAAATAAAAACATCATTATTGGAATGTTCAATTAGGCATGCGAACACGCTCTACTAAACAGTCTCTCAGTGTAATTGTTTAATAACAAAATATAAATTAAAAAGGAAAGGGCCGAGCGAAGCGGCCGGGGCACCACCCGGGCTCGCTAGCTGTGGGGTGATACCAGCACGATCCCTAATGGCTTGCACGCTGCCCTTCGGTCCTAGGGCACACGTGGACCTGCGCTGAACAAAACGCGACATGTTTGCGCAGCTGGTGGCGTGAGCACATCCTCGTGGAACCACCCGGCAGGCCTCCGAGGGTAGCTCTAGTGAACACACTAATGTGCTTTGTAAAAGCTCACTTCTATGATCGCTTCATGAAGGGCATTTCCATGGACTCGGCATCTCGTTTCCTCTTTGCAACAGCCTCAGGGGCCCGTGTGATTCTGGTCCCCACTGACGGACAGGGACCTTGGGTCTGGGCGTAGGGAAGTCCCAGGCCCGAGCCACAGCAGAGAAACGCGGGAAGAGGAGGATCGGGGTGACCTCTGATATACTAGTTCAGTCCCCTTGGCTGACAGAGGAGTTAAGCTGAGGCCCAGAAGGTAAAGGGACTCACCCCAAGTCACAAGACAGGGGACAGAAACACACTTAAAACACAGGTCAGCAGACACCTCCTCACTAAGGAGAGAGAGCTAGGACTACCCGAAAGGGAAAGGGGGGACCTGAATTGGGGGTGCCAGATGAGGTAAATGGAGACAGCGTAGGTAGAGGAGCAGGCACGGGGACAGAAGTGATTGGGCTGTGTCCCTAAAGGAAGTTCCAGGGGACACAGCCACGCCCACTCATTTACATACTGTCCCTGATGGCTTCCAGATTCAGCCCCTCAGCTGAGTACCGTGAGGCCCTCGGGGCTATGACGAGGCTGAAGGCTGGGTCCTGGGGTGGCTGCGCCCCAACCCGCGTGTGACCCCAGGCCTCACGTCCCCAGCCAGACGTAAGGCGGAATCTCCTGCACGGTCCCATCCCCCGAGCCCTTCTGGGTGTCTGCTCCACTCCCCTGCCCCTGTGCATCTTAGGCTCTTTCTCGGGATTGGAGCCCCCGTTCAACACTCCGCACTGGTAGCTCCACGGCCCCCCGACAGTGAGAAAACAGAACGCAGCCGAACGTGGGCAGCTCGCGTGATCCCCAGGGTTCTTGGGTGCAGGACCGTGGCCGGACCGAGCGTGCTGCAAAATGTGGCGCTCCCCCACCTCCTGAATCGAAAGGAGCTTTTTAAAATACGTCCGTCATCTCCTTGGATCCCACGGGCCCATGACTCAGCGCAGACCACCCTGCCACCCCCCACTGGCTGCCTCTCGGCCTTCAGGGTCCCCGGTCTCCTTTCTGGGTCCCCAGCTGAGTCACTGACGACTGTGTCTGGAAATGTTACAAGGTTAAAAAAAAGACACATAGTGTAAGAATTTTCATACTGTAACACTCTACATACATATGATAATTGACCCACATGTATACATTTAAGATGCGTAATTATTTAAATCGTGTCTCGAGATGGCCATTAAAAATGTTGCAGGTTACCTGAAATAGATGTCACTTTGACATAAACTTCCCGACTTTCTGAATCTTGCTTCCATAACGCTCGAGGCGAAAAATTTCATCTAAATATTATTGAATTCCAGCCCGACATTAGCATGCGGAGATATTTACAATAACAGAGCCATTACAACTCAATCAAAAGCTGATTTCAGCCAGAATTATGCAGAATTAAATCTTGCAGGATTCAAATTATTAAAAATCAGAGACTCAATAAAGTGTGGTCTGCAAGTCCCATTTATCAAGGGAGTCGAAGTGCCTCAACAGTTAGAGTGACTTTTTCATATATATTCTGCAAGAATTTGCATGCATTTTAAAAGATCAGAGTTTAATTCTTATGGAATGCAAGTAACTCTGCTATATTTATAAGGCACTGGGAGCCAGCTCTGAAACCGCCCTCCCTGCCTCCTCTCCACGTCTCACATTTCAAATGCATTGCTTTTTTATTTCCGGTTCCCACTGGGCCAGCAGATCCACAGCACGACCACAAGCACGGAGAAGATCGTGGACTCCGGGAAAGGCCAAGTCCGTGGCAGCAGAGGAAAGCCACAACCATTTCGAAGGGCTGCTCTGCCACTGGGGCACTAGAAATGCGCCTCCTCCGCTCTGCTCCATCACACCAAGGTTTTTAAATACACACTTATAATCCCCTCCCCGGATCCCGTCCAGATCACTTCCTCTGAAGAGAGAAAGCGCGACTTCTAAGCAGAGCAAGAGAACAGGAAGGGGAGAGAGAGGGAAAGAAAGAGGGAGAAAGAAACCACCACGTAGCAACACAGAACTTTACATCAGGATGAGCCTGGAGGTCCAGAAGTCCAGGTGGCCTAACAAAGAGCACGTGCTTAGCATCTACTCTGTGTCAAAGACAGAGATGATGGAGGCCGTGCTGTCCCCAGCCCCCTCACACCCGAGGCGTGGTGACTGAGATGTGCGTAAATACTGGCAATCTGGGGTTAATAGTGACCATGAAGATACGGGTAAACATGCATATTGGTGAGAAATGCAATTAGTTGCCTCTGATAAAAATATTAACACATCTGTCAACAGGCTGTGCAGACCCATTGTAGTGATTCGGTTCTGCCATAACGGACCCAGCTCTCTTCTTTCCGTCTGCTGAGACATTCCTAACACGGGGATTTCTGTTCTCACGTATACTGCCTCTTGGTTGCAAGAGGGCTGCCTGATCTCCAGATATCCCATCTGTATCCCAGTTCCGAAGAAAGTACAATGTTGAAAGTCAAAGGAAAGACCCCCTGCCCACATTGGCAAGAACGGTGTCATCTGGTCACTCTTGACTGCAAGCGGGTCTGGGGCAGTGAGCTGTTAACAAATACTAACCGAAAGGCGGGGACTGGGCAGACAACAGCAATCCCTCCATTGGTCTGGAGAATGCCATGTGGCCGGGACGGCACCAAGGAGGATGCTGAGGACAGATGCTGTCAGAGGCGCTGCGCCCAGCGCGTGCGGCGTTCCGACCCAGCGGCGCGACCCCGGGAGCAGCCGTGAGAGCGCGGTGAGCGCTGACCCTAGTGGGCGCTGACCGTGCACCTGATGACATTCGTGGACCACAACCGTCTCACCGTGATCTTCCCTGATGAAAAGGCCCGATGCCTGGAAAAGTTCTGAGACTTTCCCAAGGTCACACAACCAACACCCAGACTCCTTCGACTTGACCTCACTTCCTGGTCAGCCTGGCCAGGGTGTGGGGGGGAAATCAGAGGGCCGTAGGCCTGTCGCGGGGGGAGGCGAGACTCGGGGCCTCCTCTCCTTCGGCGAATGCCTGCTCGGCGCCAGGCACCTCGCCCCGATGGGGCACGAAACCGACGGAATGCAGACCCCGTGTGGGTGAAGGACACAGACGTAGTGAAACCCACTTCACACCCTAAGGTGGGAGAGACCGGTGATGGAGGGCCCAGAGTGTCCCCAGCCAAGGACAGCTCATCCCCCTGCCCACTCCGGCACTGGCTTCGGCCCGCCACCCCACCACTCTCCCGCTGACCGCTAGAGGCTGAGACCCCCCAGGCCCTCCTAGAAGTGGCCGAAGCAGCAGCGAGAAGAGCAGGCTGCTCGGGGAGACGTGAACGCCTCCAACAGAACTCCGTAGTTAGCGATTACAGTCCTGGCGCCGAGGACCTCGGGAGACGCTAACACGGTCCTCCCTCTCGTGGGCCCGGGAGCATCGCTCCCTTCCAGTTTGGGGGTTTAAGAAACCTTTCACGGGGGCTTCTCGCCGGCGCTCCGTAAGGAACCCAGCACCCGACACACGGGCCTGGCGCTGTTTTGCACCGGGGCGTCCAGCAGCAGCTTCAGGGCATGCTCGGTCTGACCCAGCTCCTCTGAGCTCGGGCGGCGGCTGAGTGTGCCGGTGGCATTCTCGGGTCCCCGATCCCCAGGAGGGCGGGGCGATCTCGCAAGATGCTGCCATCAGGAAGACAGGCACCTCTGCTCGTGCCAGACCACGGGGGCGTGGGGCCGCCGAAGCGTGTCGGTGAGAAGCGGGATCTGCAGCTTGTTTGTGAACCGGAGATGCCTCCCTCGGGGCGGAAGTTAGGAACTGGGCGCTGCTCCTTCCGAGCCAGGCGGCTGTGGACGGGGCCTGGCTCAGCGTCACCGCCTCCCGGCGGCTGCAGGCAGGCTGTGGGCGCAGGGGCACGGAGAGGCGAGCACAGCAGCATCAGAAACGCCAGGCGACGCAGCCGATGGCGAGACGGAATGAGACTGCACTGCCCGCTTGCCGCGCTGGAACCTTCAGCGTGGGAAGCAGCCACAGCTCCTTGTTGGCAGCTTCAGGTCACTGGGATCCAGTATCCGGACATGTTTGTTTCTTCCCCTGGACCACGAGGAAGTTTAGAACTTCTTCTTCCTCTATCAGCGTCACAGAAGCTACGGGGGCTGTCCGGAACGTGCCCACCACGTAACACGACAAATAGAGGCGTTTATGGCTGTTTTCCGGACAGCCCTCGTAGATTTGAAAAACCGTGCACTCAGGACAGTGTCCTGCAAATGTCCTCTTCTTCCCCTGAGGGTGGAGACGCTTCCCGAGCCCCCCGCCTCGCTACCCCCGTCAAGTTGGGGCCTGGCCACGTGCCTTGCGCTGGCCCACGGAATGTTCGCAGGCCCGCCTTGAGCCGCCACAGCCCTAGCGGGCGGTGACGTGCAGGTGGCACAGACCTCGAACACACCTGAGGCCTAGAGCGAGCCCAGCCACCCCACGACCTAGCGAGGAGGTTCTCCGGCCCCCGCCATTGGAATCTGCAGACCAGGGAGCAAAACGAAACGAACGCTGGTGGTGGGCAGCCTCCGAGCGGTGGTCCTTCCTGCCTTTGTCACCGACGCCCACCCCCACCCCATGCCCACCGACAATCGGGGCTTCCCGCAGAGTCCTCCCCTTCCCTCCTGAATCTGGTCCTTCCTGTGTCCTGGGCTCGCTAACTCCGCAAACACGCCCGCAGGCCAGCGGCCCGGGCTCCGGCCTAGGCGCTGAGCGCACCGTGCGAGGCCGGCGGGCGGGGCCCACGCTCCGGGCACTTTCCCTCCAGCTTATGGACACCTCACCTTTCCCGTCCCACGTGACACACTAGGTGGCAAAAAACAAGCTCTCACCTCTCCAAACAGGCGCGGGAGACACTCAGCCCTTCCAGCGAAAACGAGACGAGAGCCGCGTTCATCCCACAAAATCCAAAATGAGTACTGAGCTCTGGTCACCTTCTCCACAGTCCAGGGAACAGTCGTGGCTACAGTTTTGGTTCAAACTAACGGCAAGCTGTTCTGTGTGAACAGATGACTCGTTTAACAGCAGCGTAAAAAGGCTGCGTTGACTTCACAGAATAAAGCCTCCCCACTGAAAGCCAGGATGTCCCTTGGAGTTGTTTCCAGTACAGGGCGGTGACGCATTCCTCACGACTTGTTCGGGTACTTCTGTCTGTCCCACCTGAACCCACACCGTAGCTGTGCCAAACGCCTGGGTTCCGGGCCGCCCATGTTTTAGCCACAGTGTGACCTGAGCTCTCCAAAATGCAGGTGCTCAGAGAGGACGCACATTGAGTATTTGAAAGAAGACATTACTGACAGGTTGTGAACCACCCAGTTGGAAGACAGCAAGCCCGACATCCCAGGTGTGTGTGTCAGAACCCTTGCTCTGCAAGGCGATGGGACCGAGTTGAAAAAGAACTTCAACGGGATGCTTTGCTGCAGGACCCATCAGAGCCTTTATTAGGCAAGCATGTCCTGGAGTCCCCAAAAGGAGATGCTGTGAAGATGTTTCCAAACCCCCCTGCCCTGGGCAGGCTGTGGCTCATGGAGCAGCTCACACGACTAGCAGCCTAGAAACTCGCGCCGGGGACTCCTGCCCCACGGCGTCCGCCTGGCCTGGGCCTATCTCAGACCTCTCAGCACCGCCACGGGCTTCCCTCCAGGAAGGCCCAGAGTTCTGGCAAACAGGACCCATTAACTAGAACTTCCATCAAGTTCACTGAGCCGCTGCAATTCCCTGTGATGAGATGCATCGCTGAAAAAAGTTAGAGCCAAAGGCTCCCCGCAATCAACTTGGGAAAGACATGTCATCCGCATTGTGATCGGCAAAATGCAGGCGTTCGGCGCAGGCATGTCTCTCTCTCTCTAAAAACAAATGCACAGACAAAACAAACAAACAAACAAATAAAAACAAACAAACAAAAACAAGGCAGCCTCCACCCTCCTTACAAAATGAGCTTTGATGCCATCCTTCCAGAAATACAAACCAACAAACCAACAAACACACAAAAAACTTGGGTTCTTTGAAAGTAACACTCAGACTTTGCGCACAGTCACGCCCGCGATTCTGAGGGCGGTCTGATTTCTACACTTTTACTGAGCGGATTTGGGGAAGGGGGACCTATTTTTGTTGCTAAGAGGGTTTGGGGTTCCTATCTGCAAAACCCGCAGCTCAGCCAGAGCCAGAAGCTGCTCATTTGGCGTGGACTCGCCTTCTGTGGGTGTGGCATTCCGAAGCTGATGGCTCTTAAACACAGCCCTTCAGGTGACTTGCATCACGTCTGAAGCAGATTCCATCACGAGCTGTGCGGTGCCAGGAGACCTGGTTGTACTACAATGCCTGGGAACCCGGCACGTCATGCAGGGCGTGTGTGAGAACTGGGTTTGATTAATGAGCCCGGCGTGCGCGTCGATCACGCTGAGTGACCGCCTCACTCCCCCCGGATGGATGCGACACCCAAACGCTGCGGCTCTCTTGCTTGTTTTCAAGCATTACAACAGCTTCACGTGAAAAACGAAAATTGCATGGGAACTGGAGTCAGAAGACATGGGTGTATTTCTAGGAAAATGCTTGTTGTCTGGTAGCTCTAAATTGTTACTGGATGGAGGAGTGGACAGATCGGTAAGTAAATCAATGAACAAACGGACGACTGGGGGAAAGACGGCTCTCCGAGTCCTCTCCTGTCTGAGGGAGACGCTCTTTGCTCTGCGTCCCTAGCCTGCCGTACAGACTCCCAGCAGCACCCGTGCCCCGGCCGCGTGGCACCCGCAGGTGTGCCTTTCCACCCGCCGGAGTTGCGTAAGGACAGCGGCTGGGTCCTCATCCTCTTTCCGTGTCTCGGACTCGGCAGCTGGGCACTCGGTGAGCCGCCAGCATACCTACCGCATTGCTTTACACAACCAAAAGCCAATAATTCAAGTTCATGAACCAGGAACAAGAGGCAAGCCCCGACGTGGGGGTCTGGGGGGCGGGAACCGGCAGGGGCCGATATCGGGGCAGGAAAGGGGAGTCCGGGTGGTGGGACGGGAGGGAAGAGGGTGCTGAGGGGGGAGGAAGGAACCGCTGCCCTGGTTCGTGGCTATTCACCGAGCACGTGCAATTACGTTAGAAACTAGCACCCGTGCCCAGTGCAGAAAGGGAGGAAGAGGAGGAAGTGGAGTCGGCAAGGCCAGCGTTCTGTTCAGAAGTCACACCATTTGGACCAGGGACGAGAGGGCACGTCTGAAAAGCGATGGCAAAGCCAGAGCCGGCAGAAACCCCTAGAAGCCCGCTGCCTGAGGTCGTCATGGAGAAGACAAGCAGCGCACAGCCTCCACGTGGACCCGACGCCTTAGCCCCCCCGGTTGCTGGCGGAAAGAGCAGAATTTGCACGTGAACCTGCATCTACCACGACGACAGGCACGTGGTAGGAGCCCAGTCAACATGGGTTTTCTGAAAGAAAGTTCCAGTCCTTTTACAGAAAGGGACAGAGGAGGAATAGCAAGATCAGGGGACACAAGAGGGAAAGCCCGTGTTGGAAACAACATCGAATGCAAAGCAAAGCACGTGGGTCCTCGGACAAAAGTGGGGCCTCGGGCAAGCCCCTTTGTCACGAGTGTCAGTAACCAGGTGGGGCCAGAAGGCCGGGAAGTTCTCCTTCAGGTCCAGGGCTCTCCGGCTGCGTCATCCCGGAGAGTGTGGAGTATTGATGAAAACACGCAACGAGTGGCTTCGCACATTTGTCCCCGGGAGTCCTTCCGAGGCCACGATCCCGCACGTAGACAGCGATACCTCAATCAGAAGCACTGTTAGCAGCAGTGACAACACGGCGCTGACCCAGACGTCCAACAGCGAGGAATGGCTGGGGGGACGCGCGCACGCACGGTGGACTCCGAGGCGGACCTCAAGGTTTGAGTCTCAGGAAGCAACGCCGCGTGTGATGCCGAGGAGTGGGCACGGCCCGCCCTGGGTGGTGCTTTGGGCTCTGGGAACGCCTGGCTAAAATCTGAGACTCTGTTACTGAGAAAGACGGAGAGGCACGGAGTGGCCTCTGTCACACGGGACAGATGCTAGGTCAGGGGCCCAGCATGGGGAGAAGCAGCAGGAGGGAGCAGACAGTGGGACGACAATTAGATGTCACGTGTGCGCCTTGGGGACCCTTGGGAAATCACAGAACACGCTGCTGGGCCCAAACTCTGCCCGTGTCATTCCTAGTGACCCTGCATCCGACAGGGTATCTACCTATTGTGTCCACCTCCACGCAGCCCTCCCGTCGGGAAGACGAGGGAAGGAAAATGGAGGCGTGGGCACACTTGGACCCGCTGTGCGGGCTCCGTGTGGGGACCATGTGCCTGCTCCGTGCGCCGGGAGCGCCGGTCCCCGACAGAGGCTCCCCTCGCCTCCCGACCCCACAGCAGGGCTGCAGCCTCAGCAGCCTCCGTCCCTCCACCCTTCTCCCGACGGTCCGGTCACTCCCCGCACTCCTGTCGCACAGCTAACAGTCTCGGATGTGACTGGTAGGACGACCAGAGCTTTGCAAAGAGGGAAAAAGAACAACACTACCCGACGGAGGGTCGCCGGGAGGAGGGACGCACCCCGATTCCACGCCAACGCCGTTATTCGGCGTTGCGCATCGGAGCGCCCGCAGGGCCCCCACACGGAGCAGACGCTGCCGGTTACTCAGCCAGACACGGGGCGGAGAGCGGAAGAGACGGCCCCGTCCCACAGGCCCCCGGGCCTCCCGTGGCTGCGACAGACTGTCCGGATGGAGTCGTCGCAGCCAAGTCCAGCCAACTCTCCGGTGCTGGAAGCTTCCAGGGCCCGTGCCCGCGGAAGGGAGGCGCTGTTCACGTCCCCCGTGCGGCTCGCGTGTTTTCAAGGCGACAAGCGAGCAGAAGGCCGTTTTGTGGGAAAACATGAAGTAGACGGAATTCCCAGTTACCCACCCCCCAGGAATGGGCACTGCCGGGGGGCGAACTGCATGAGCCACGAACATTGGGGTTCCGAGCAGCATATTACGTCCCCCAGCGGTCTCAGCGAACAGATGATTTTCTTGGGGAGCACACTCTTACGGCATTTCTGACTTGGGGTGACGAGGCTTCTGCACAGACATGAATCAGACTCCCACTTCTGGGGCCGTGTGTCCTCGCCAGTGACGCCACCAGCAAAGGGGGAGGCAAACGCTTCCTGAAGCGGAGATGGTGTTTCGGCTCAGGAAAGCCGCCTCCTCCCGGTTCTGCAAGGCGGCGGCTGCTGGGGACGCGTCACGGAAACCCATCGCACGTGTCGCCGATCACCCGAACGTGAGCTAAAAGTGCCGGCGATCTTCCTGCGGACGCAGTCATTCCCCGTCATAAATCCCGGAGGACGGCGCACGTCACCAGCTGCAATTCAGTGTCACCGTGAGGACGTCCTGAGACGTGGCTCAGGCCTCGCCCCGAGACACCAAGAGGCCCAGACGCGTCTTTAAACGTTGGGAGGGAATTCTGATCCATCGTCTCCCCCGAGCACGAAACAAAGCCATCCCAGCGCCACTCGGAGCAACGATGTTTATTTAGAATTAGAGTCGATTTCCATTTTACATAACACCTTTCATTTCCAAGGCTCCCGAAGTACTTCGCAAAGCAATAAGCTAGACAGTAATGTTGCTATAGACAAGTGTCACCGTCATTATGCTTTCTGTAATAGCTCGCAGGCTTGGAAATTAGAAATCGAGGGAGAGAGATGGGGACACAGATAAAGGAGGAGTGAGGGACGAGGAGGGGGGCTGGGGGGCACGGCGGGGGGCGGAGGTGGGAGACCTGAAGACACCAACCGCGGACGAGGGGGCAGAGCCGGCCGGCTCGGAGGTCAGGCGCCTGAGCCCGGCGCCCGGCGGCTTCGAAACGTTCCCGGGAAACACTTTCTCCCCGTGTCAGGTCACGGGCAGTGACGCCCTCGGCCGCACACCGGAAGGACAGAGGGGGACGGAGGCCGACTCACGTCCCAGGCCCTCTTCCCAGCTGGGCGGCCCCGCGAGACTCACTGAACCTCTCTGAGCCTCCGCCGTGACACGGGACCCTGAGGCCTGCGCCACAGGGCAGGGGACGCGCCCCGCAGAGGCCCGGGCAGAGGCAGCACTCGGGGTCGGGCAGCTCGCCTCCTCCGAGCCTTCCGCCAGCCGCGGGGCAGGCACCGAGCGGGGCCTCCGGGGCCTCCAGGAATCTGACAGCCCCGCACAAGGCCTCCTGGCTGGCGAAGCCCGCGACCTCGTCTGACGACATGAAGCCACCCCGGCCCCCACGAGGTCCAACGAGCGCTGCTGGTCTCCTTCCAGCCCCGGGGGTCCAGCGTTGTTCCGCCCATTTCACAGAAAAGGGGACCGAGGCACAGAGGAGTTGAGGGCCCCGGGATCGGCAGAGCCGAGGCTCAGCCCGGGGCCGTCGGAGCTTCGGGCCAGCCTTCCTTCCACCCGGCCGGGGGCCGTGAGGGGCTCTCGGTGAGGGCCCCGCGACCCCGACAAGAGGGATGAACTGCGTCGGAAGCCGGCTCGGTCCTTCCCTGCACAGCCACCGCCCCAGGCTTCGTCCGAGCCAGGGAAACGTCTGGGTGTTGCAACTCCACTTGCGCGTGCAGGGGCACCACTCCTCCTTGTCATGGTCCCCGGCAGCACGGGGGGTGGGATTCCGTGTGGCGTCCGTCACGTACTCACGCCGTCGCACGTGCCGAGGGCCCGCCATGCGTGTGGCACCGGGCTGGGTGCCACGGCCGGACAGGGACCTGAGGAGGACTCCGGCAAAGTGCTCCGACGGGGTAGACCCGGCCTTGCGCAGCCTTGGGGAGGGGGTGACGGCAAGGAAAGCCCCCCGCCCACGAGCAGACGAGGCAAGCCAGGAGGAAGCTGTGGAATATTCCAGAGCCAACGATGGTCAAGACAATGGCAACGGAGGTGACCGGAAAAGGATCTGCAGGCTATTTGGGAGAGAAAGGAGACAGCCCCCACTGACTGCCTGCACGACGCTGGGGCTCCAGGAAAGGGGTCTGTCCCTTACACAGGCCTCGCTCTCAAAATCAACCGCAAAAAAACAACACGACAACACAGCAGCGAAGCCCAGAGAGCAGCGGTGACGACTCGGTCCCTGCGTCCCCGCCGTGGGCTTGGCCTCTGGCTCAGTCTCCCCGAGGCCAACCGAGGCGGCTCTTCCCGGCCCCGGGGGGCGGGGGACCGCGCGGCGTGATATATTGCTTCTTTTAATCAAATACAGTTTTTTTTCTAATTGTCACCGCGCCGGCAGCCTCCCGGGGTCTGGTCTGACTTGTGTACGCCCGCGACAGGGGGAGCGGCGGCGGCAGCTGCTTTGTGCCAGCCCGCCCGTGTTCGGCACCTCTCACGGCTTGTCACTCACATCTCCCCTAATTACGGAACATCTGCTCGCCGCGGCCATTAACACTCCGCTACCAGCTTGTCTGGTTTAATACCAGTGACTCCTGACCTCCCCCAAGGAAGGCGCGTTCTGTCAAAACGTGCCCCCAAAGAAGCCGGCTCTGCACGCAGGACAGGCACTTCCTGCCCGTCCTGCTTCCTTCTCTGCTGAAGACTTCTGGGAGGAAGGGGGTCTGATCAGGCACGCCTTGGGGGGCGGGGAGGGAAAGCTGGACCAACTGGAAACCTTCCCCCCACCCCTGCGCTATTCTGTTTTGTTCTGAGTCTTTAAAAATGAAAAGAGGGTGTCGGGGTGAAGGCCCAGACAGCCACTGTGAGCGCCGGCCCCCAGCCCGCGCCCCCTCCCGCCAGGGGCAGGACCGGCCCCGCGGACCTACAGGAAGGCCTCAAGGACCAGCCCCCCCGCCCCCCGGCCCGCTGCTGCTATCGTTTCCAGGACAAATTCCCGCGGGGTGCCCGTGCGCCCCCGGCACACCCAGAACTCTGAAGCTCACCAACACCGAGGCCTCTCTCCCCAGGGTGATGGCAGCAGCCGCATGAGACGATATTTAAAATAGTTTGCAGCTCTCTGCGGCTCCCACTACAGGGAGCTAGAAAAGTCTAACCGAAACGCGAGCAGAAAACGGAAACAGCATCTCGCCCAAAGCCCAGGGGATCGCGGTGCACCCGGCGCCCGGCCCGGCAGACGCTCCCCGAGTGGCCTGTCCCGACTTTCCTCGGCCGGTGACTGGCATCAGAGGGCAGGCTGGAGCCCGGCGCGGCCACCGGAACCGGCACGTGGGCGGGAGAGATCTGCAGGATGACGCTAATAAAAGTGGAGCCCGGCGAGGAGTTAATTTTAAACCCGTCCCCAACGTGGTTCGTGCATCGATGCGTTGTTTTAAATGGTTTTGCACATTCTGCTTCCTCCCTTACACGTGGCAAACCCTCTTTCTTCCCGGAAAAAAGCGGGTTCGGGATGGTTTCCACAATACCTCGCAGGGAGCAGAAAGCACTCGGGGGGCCCGCGGCGGTTTAGAACGCGGCTGGACTTGGCTTCCGAAAGGGAAAAGCAATTGCTGCGGGAGCCCCGGTGCCACCCGGCCGCTCGGAGCGCACGCAAGCCGGCCCGCGCACAGCGGCCAGGGAGGGTGGCGAGGGGCGGGCTCCCACTGTGCTTTTCTCTGAGGCAGCCCAAAGTGACCCCGGACCCAAGCCCAAGTTCGTTCTGACGCGAGCGACGCAATTAGGAGAGAAGCAGCCGGAGCGCCGCCGTTTGGCGCTGCTGCACGTCTGAAAGCATTCACGCTCCGGGGCGGCCAGCAAGGAGTCCTCGATGGCACCCCCGGTGCCTACCAACGCTCCTCTGGGAACGGAAGCAGCGAGGGGGGACACAGAGGGAGCGAGGTGAAGGGATAAAGGGGTTAAAAGAGGAGGCCGGAGAGCACCTGCGAACACATTGCGCAAATGTGCATTTGCAGCGCGCAGCATCACCTTAATTGCCGACCTCTCCGAGCACCTCTCGGAGAAAGCGCTCTACCAAGGGGGGGCAGTGATCGCGTCGTCGCCACAATAAAAGCCTTTCCGTCCTTTGTATATGCTGACTTATTAAAAAAAGTGCTTTCCAACAACAAAAGATGGAGCAGTAATTACATAAATCTCTCCATTCCTGATGAAGACACAATGGCGTCTGAGCAAATCGATAGTGCGCTGCGGTAATTCTCGTTTTTATTATGAGCCGAACGCAAACTTGTTAGGATTGAATTCTGCTCCGTGGGTATAAAAACATTCCAATTCGCACAAATCCGGAGGAAGGGAGCACATGTTCTGTAAACGTTTAATTTTTTTTTTCCTGTGCTACTTGGGAGATTTATGATGAAGAAGAGTCAGATTCAGACATGAATGTGACACCGATAACAGAACATCGCAGCCTCTATCCCCAAAAACAAGACCTGCCACCTTCTGACATCTCATTTCAGTGCCTGCACTGTAATGTGCACAATGCCCAGAAATTACCTCCTCAATTTTTAATCCCACTATTAAATAAACTAAATGTACCCTAAAGTCAAATATCTCCAACTTATTGCCAATAAACAGGCTGTAATGATTTGTTCCTCACAACCTACATTCATAATATTTCCCATTGAAAAACAAGTAATGCTGTGGATTTTCCAAAGAAAAGGTAAAATTTGTTGCATTTAAAAATAATTAATAGATGGGCCTGCATACCTTTGAATTAAATTAAAGGAAAAAATATTTCTTTTTTGTAGAGATGATTGCATTTATATCCTGTTTGGTGTGAAAAGTAGATTCCAAAAAGCTTTTAACTAATTTGTTCAATTTGTTTCAAAGCCAACATGAATAGGCTTGGTGCAAATTCAGATTCATTAAAACTTAATTAATATGCATCATTATGCAAATGAGGTTGCAGTTAATGAGTTCTTAAAAGAAGCTTTCTTTAATTAGTTCAGTTTTAATGGCATCATCATTTATCTGACTTGTTTTTAAAGCCACATGACATGCAAAAAGTGACCATCCTCTACAATGCGCTGCCTAATTGCGTTTCATCCTAATTGTTTAATGTTGAAAACTTTGAAAAAGTTAAAATGTTTTGATATTCGGTTCTATTAAATGGCTTTCACAAACTTTTCCATTCTGGTGATGGGAGACGGTTCTTTCACTCCTTGGCTTTTTCACTACTGCTGCTTTGAATTATTATTTTTTTTTTGACTTGGCCATTTTGATCCCGTTTTGATCACATGAATGCTGTGTCCATCTACATGTCCGTACGTTGATAAACCCGTCCTTACAGGTACACACGTGAAACTGTGAACATCACCGCTCAACAAGCACGCTTTATGGTTATGTGCATACATTAGTGTGGATTATTATACTTACGTACTTGAAAAATTAAAACGAGCTTTCTGGAGGCCATCTGCTAACTTCAGGAAGCTCTGTAACATGTTTTAACACAAGATTTTTAAAATGTAGTCATTCACAAGAATTACAGCCACTGCAGTCACCGGCGTCTACATCGAAGATGCCTGCCTGGCAGATAAGCGTGCTTAATAATTATTGGGGAATATGGAAATGAGAGAGAAAGAGAAAAAAAAGGCAGGCTCAGTGCAGAAAAAAAAAATGCTAACCCACGAAATGACTTTGGAAGCTTCGAAACTACAAGGGGTCTTAAAGCATTTTCAGGTTTACGAAATATGGTGCTACACAATGACAATTGTGTTCTGACACATGCTGCTGAATGTAGTTCTTGGGGGGAAAAGAGAAAAAAGGACACTCCTTTCGTCACACAGGGCCCGCAGCCCCCACCGCATTACACGTTTCCACCCCCGGCAGGTCTCCAACCCAGACAAACTCCTCGCCTTTGGGGACTCAGAATAAATGTCTGTGCCTCGCGTCGGTGCAAGTGAAGTTTTGCGCTTTGTCTCAGCAGAGATGGAGCTGGGCGTGCTCCACCCTCATCAACAAAAACAAGAAAAGACGCCGGGCGAGCCGAGCATTTCCCGAGACGGGGTCAACGCTGCATACATTGTGTGTTCACATAGACAAAAAGGAAAATAAATATCCCCACCTTTTTTTTTTTGACACTTAGTCTTTTGAGTAGCACCCAGAATATCCTGATGAAATAATTGGGAAAACTAAATCTCACAGACAAGGGAGCCGAGAAACGATTATTTGGGGGATCCGTATAATGAGGGCACCGTGTTCGGAAGACGGGCTCCCTTCTCCCGCGTCGGCTGGCGACGGCGATGTAATTGGTGTCGCACCGCCATATGGCGATGGAGATCATATTAATAGAATTACATGAATAACTATTGAGGGAGGTGCTGTTCGCAGAAGTGGGCAGGGAAGCTGTGTCGTTCTGGGATGTTCTGGGATGTTTGTTATTCACAGACAAGATAAGGATGTAGCCAGGGAGGTCGTCTTACCTTAAAAACAAAGCACGGTACCCTCTAACGTGTAGGCACTGGCACCAACCAACAGATTTTAAAAAAAAATTTTTTCAGCTTTTTAAACGTAATGGTGCATTCTAAACGGTTGAGGAACCTGTCTTATTTATATCTGTCTCATCAACACCGAGCACAGTGCCCTGAGTCTACAGACGCTCCCTAAATGCTTACGGAATCTGTGACTGAATGCACTAAATCGGGTCAGAGTTTGCTAATAAATCCTTTCTCTAATCTGCTTCAACAGAAATGTGCACTTGTGCAAGCACGCATACGGAAGAGGTGTGCGTGTAGTTATGGCCCCTCATCTCACATCCACAGCGATAAAGGGAAATATTTGTCTCTGCATGCAGGAAAAGCAGCTCCTGCTGGCACAGGGCTCCAGCATCTGTAAGGCAATTTCCTGCACTTACGCCTTTGTAGTTCCCCTCCATCCCTGAGACTGGCAAGGACACCGCTTCTCTAAACAAGGGTGACCAGCCCATCCCAGAGACAGGACGGGATTTGCTCACGGCCACAGGCATAGAAAGGTGTGCAGGTAGGAGGGCAGGGCGGGACTAATGACCCCAACCCCAGAACGCCCTCATCTCTGCCCCCAGCCGGCAGTTCTAACAGAAAGGACAAACGATCTGAATCTGCGGTGCCAAGAAGCGTTCAGGTTTAGGGCTTTCCGAGACAATATGCAAAATGATCATGCTCGTGGCCATCAATCACAATTATTTTAAGATTCAATAAACATTTCGTGAGTACTTCCTTTGTGCCGGGGCACCGTGCCAGGTGCTGGAACGGCCTCACTCTATTTAATCCTCTCAAGGCTGCTGTGGGGGGCGGGGGGCACGTGGGGGCGGGTTTTGAGGGAGCTGGCGTCTGGAAGAGGTGAACGGTGCGCCCCCTCAACTCCCAGAGTCAGGGTGACAGAAAGAATCCCCGCTGGGGTTCGCGAAGGCTGTGCTCCTCCTTCTGTCAGCTGGACGGGACCCCAAGTGCACTAATTAAAAATGAAGAGTGGGCGACACAGCCAAACGGGGGGCTTTATGAGGCATGCTACCGGCGCCTCGTGAATGGGCACGGCCAGAGACGGCTTTGCAAGCGCGGGGAGACGCGCCAGGCAGAGCGCAGAGCTCGTGGGTGTGATGGCAGCAAACTCGGCAGGAGCAGCACTGGCTGCGTGCTCGCTGTGTGCAGGGACAACTTCACGCACTTCATCCTCGGGACAACCAAGGGGCTAGGCACGCCGTTGTTCCACCCCGTAGGCCACAAAACTGAGTCCCAGGATGGCTAAATCACTAGTGACGGAGTGGGGATGGCCTGCCTCCTAGACGAGACCTCGAGTGCCCTCTCGTTTCAAAGGTTCAGTATTTTTCACCATTTCTATTCTATCATTGAATGAAATTGGCTTTATTTGCAAATATATGTATATATATACATATATTCATCTGAAAAGAAAGCAATTTATTTTTCTCTTTTCCAAGTGAACAAAGCCCAAATCTCGACAACGTGAGTCATACCCTGAGTTGGACGAAAACGTGGCCATGGTGACCTGCTCTGAGGCTGGGAGTAAGGCCCAGGTCAACGTGAGAGCTCACGACCCATGTCGGGGTTCGATACTCATGGAGAAATGTCTGGAGAAGCTGCCGTGATCGTCCACAGAAAATCAAACTGGGGCTTGGAAGCTAGAGTCCACGTACCCTGATCTCGGCGGTCACCAGAAGTTCAGGCCGCCGTCTCCGGTGGGGCCTCGCTGTCCGCCGCCAACCCCCATCCCAACTGCATCCTCAGGAACGCCCGAAAGCATCCCAGACTCCAATGTTGTCATGCTCTTCTCTGATTCGCTCTGGCGGCACTTCCAGCAGATTCTACCTTCCCAGTGCCGGACCCTCTGTTCTGGCCACTGCCACTGTCCCCAGGCCTGTATCTCATTCTCGGGTCTCCTCGCCCCCCACCTCCGACTGAGTGCATTCCCACTGCCGTCACCGAAGAACATCTCAACTCTGAATCTGTCACTACCTCTGTCACAAACATTCAATGGCTCCCCACTGATTTTCTAAGAAAATAAAATCCTCTGGGCCTGACTTTCAAGACCTCCCATGTTTTAGCCCAAACTGTTCCTCAATCTAATTTCTCTCTTCCTTTTATACTACCTCTCAGCTCAAACCAGGACTCTTCCCCCTCGTCCACCTCAACAAGGTTGGGCTTTTGGGTAACCATGGAAATATTATACCGTAGTTTGTGATGGACAATTTATAAAATGCAGAAAAAAACAATAAACAAAATAAAATATCCTGCCACCTGAACATCCAGATTTAATCCCTCAGATATAATAAATGTTAGTTTATTTTTCCCTATGTGTGTGTGTGTGTGTGTGTGTATATATATATATATATATAAAATAAATAATAGATATAAGAAATACATACAAGCCCACGATCACTGTGTAAAACCAACTCTATGTGGTAGTTATTTTCCACCAAGCAATACAGTGTGAGTATTTTGTCACATCCTTAATAGTCTTAAAAATCCTAAATTGAAGGAGTTATTTTAGAGCAGTACCTGAGACATAGCAGGTGTGCCACAAATGTTAGAATGTCACCTCTCGTCATTAATGTTAGCTGTTATTATCCTCTGAAAACATGGTGCTTAGTAACTGTATAATGTTTGATTACATAGATATGCGGCAATTAATTTGAAATATCTGTTCCTCTTAAACATTTAGTCAGTTCCTGATTTTCTGCTACCACAAACGCTCCTGCAAGTATGTGTGTGTCTGTCTGCACGGTATGCATGGGTATATGTGTATGTATATGTGGTACGTATATATGTAGTTTCTGTGTATGTCTGCATGTGTGTATATATATATGTATTGTGTGTCTATGAATGTATTTACATGCACATGTCTGCATATGTATGTATGTATATGTGTATGTGTGTGTCTGCACGTATGTGCATGTCTACATATGCACAAGGGCTGTCCGGAAAGTAGCCAGCCATGTGATATGAAAAATAGAGGCATTTATAGCTGGATTTTTTCCAGACAGTCCTCGTATACATGTATGTAGATGTGTGTGTATGTGTGTGCATGTCTGCATGTGCATGTGTGCGTGTATGTGTGCAACCTGTCTGATATCTGCCTACCATCCTGGAAGAGCTTTTTATTGCCAATCAGTTTCCTCCTTTTTTTTCTTCTCAAACTGTACCAAGTAGAGTTTCTGTCACTTGTAACTTAAAGAAGTCCCGACCCCAGACATTAGCTCTCAGTCTCAAATCTCAAAGGGAACAGAGATCATCTCTTAGTGCACAGGGCAGGCCTGCTTTGGCGGGAGACACTGCAGGTCCAGGACCTGTCTCCCTGTCATGTGTCAGGGCCCGAGGGCCTTGGTGCAGGGTGGGGTCCCACATGACGAGGCTGATGGCAGGTGGGAGCAGGGCTGGCTCCTGGCTGCAGGGGTGCAGCCCTCAGGGAGTGGAGCATTGTCCACGAACACGAGGACATGGGCGGCACGTGCAGGACTCCCCTGGGGGTGAGAGCTCAAGGGGGATGTGGTTTTGGAGAGCAGAGCCCAGAACCATGGGGAGAAGATGAGTGGGTGAGCGAGGATGAGAATACAGAGCCAACCGAGAAGCCCACCCCAAGTTTCTAAGATGCCCATCTCACCACCCCCACCAGCGTTGCCATCACTGGGCCACTTTGACACATACAGATTGGCATGACATAATAATTCGATTCTGACCCCGTTGATTACTAATGACACTGCGTTTTCTTGACATATACGTGCGTCTCCTTGTATGTCTCCAGCACATGCTCTGCAAAGTGTAAGTGAGAAGCCCTCTCACTCAAAAGTCATTACGAATCCCAACACCAGAGCGTTTGGCCTTCCAAGCCCAGGAGCCCCACGAAGCCCGCCTGACTGCAGGTCCTATTCTCGTGTTGTTGACCATTTTTCTATTAGCCATCTTTTCGTTTTCTTGATTTTTCCAAGCTCTTTATATTACAAGTATATTGATATTTTGTCATAGTCGTGGCAAAAGTGACTTTTCCCACTAGTGGGTGATTTACAAGATTGTGATGCATCACCCGGGCCATCCCGTCCTCCCGTGGGGGGCCCGAAATCTCACTGTCGGTGGGATCCTGGATCCTAGCACAAAAGCCAAGCCCAGCACCACCACCAGCCCTAAGGTTGACCCCGCCCCTGGAAGGTTGAGCCCGCCCCCGGAAGGTTGACTCCGCCCCCGGAAGGTTGACTCCGCCCCCAGAAGGTTGAGCCCGCCCTGTCGGCCCTCTGCCCACAGCGCCCCCTTCCTTGGGACTCACCGGGTGTAACCTGACCATCCCTCAGGGTCTAATGCTAAGCCCGCATCCCGTCGTATCGCCCAGCAAGCGTCCCTGATACTTGGACTCTCCCAGCTCCAGAGACCCCTGGTCTGGGTCCCTTCCTTAAGACACCGCCTGCTTCCGGTCGCACGCTGTCCTCACCTGGGCGGGTGTTCCGCTCCCTCCCAGAGGGACCTCCTTGGTGGCAGGGGCCCTGCACGTTCGTCGCTCACGCTGCACGTCTGGCCATCACGGCGTTTCACCAGGAGTAGCTGCCGTTGATGAGCACGCACTGTGAGCCAGGCTCTCTGCAGGGGACGCATCGGCAGGGTAACTGGCTCGTTCTGGGTGCTTCCAGGACAGCGGACAAGCCCGGGGCTGATCCGTCCGGGTCTCACGAGAGGTCGTTTCCCACCCGAGTCCATTCCCAGGTGAGTCCCAGAGTGCAGTGTCACTACTGTTACTGTGACCATCCTCATCGTCACTGTTGGCATTTACTGGGCGCTGGGCACGAGGCCGGCGAGCGCTGGCTCCTCTAACGCTGCCTCGTGTTGGCGCCTTTATTTATTTGGAAACGAATAAATCAAGGGGAGAGTTTCATTAACCCCGTTGCGCGGACGGAAAGCCGAGGTTTCGGGATCTGGAGTCCGCTGTGAGGACGACGGGAGGTAAACCCGGGCGTCTGCTCCCAGTGTTCTCAGGCGTGACGTCATTGGGACACTTCCTCTTCCTGGGCGGGACAGGAAGTGGCCAGATGCTGACAGCCAAGTGGTGGTGAGTCCGCCTCCTGCGAGCGGGAGCGGTGGCGTGGATCGCGGCTCCTCCGAATGGGGTGACGCGAGAGGACGTTGAAGGAGGGGTGCTGGAAGGAAAGCCGCCAGGTGACGTCTCAGAACGCCAAGTTCAGGGGAGACTCCAGGGGCGTTTGCGCCCGGACGGCGGTCCGTTGCCGCGAATACGTGGCATTCATTTAAACAGCTCACATTTACTGAGCCTCCCGGGTGCTACTAGGTGCAAAGTCCTTGAAGCAGAAGAGGCTCTGGGGGACCCGAGAAATCCAGAGATGTGCCCAAAGTTAGAGAGCTAGTGAACGCCCCAGCTGGGAGCGGGACCTTCCGAGACTCGCCCGAGGCTCCCCATCGACTGCTTCATGAGCAAGGACAGCGTGCCAGGCACCGACAGGGCACTGGGGACACACTGGTTACAGCAGCAGCGGGTGCTGCTCTCCAGGAGTTCAGAGCGTGAGGAGGGACATGGTGCATCAGCAGAGAGTCACAGTTCAGCCAGATGGGAGTGAGGGCAGAGGGCGGGCCCTGGGCAGCTGCTGGACACAGAGGAGGGCCGGGGGTAGGGGCAGCTGGTCAGGAGAAACCTCCCCGGTCCACACTTTCCTCCTTGCACACTGATTACGGTCAAACCCAGACAGCTCTGAACTCGGTCCTTCCATGAGCCGGAGGAGCCCTTGTGCACAAGGACACTTTCTCTCCTCAGGCTTCAAGCCATCGACTCAGCCACCCATGAACCCGCGGCCCACAGACTCGTTCACCTACCCATCTGTCCACTCACTCGTCTCATTCATTCATCTCAGGTGTTCCCTCACGGACCTGTAACACAGGGAGTGTGAGGTTCCCACCGGAGAATGAGTAACTAAAACTAACTTCACCCAACCAAAGTCCAGAACTAAGAAGCCCCTGTCGCTCCTAATGCGTGCGGTACAGCTTGCAGTTCGCGCAGCTCCATCCAGCAAATGAAAACCAAAGTGACTTTCAGACACCGCGGCTCAGTCAAGTCGGGGAAGTAGCAGTCCAGGGAATGCTGTCACGAAAGGACCCCCAAAACGTCCGGGCTTTCCCAGCCCCAAACCCTCTCTAATCCACATGCCATCGCTGGGGTTCCTACCCATTAAGCCTTGCAGGGCCCCTTGGATAATGACAACATACTAAGGTGTCATTATTTATAATACAAATGACTGTCATTCAAAACCAAAACAGACCGGCAAGACTCACCAAGTTATGAGTCGTTAACATCAGGGACTACAATGTTTTAGATGATGTATCATAAAATAAATAAAAATATTTTAGGGTGGGAGAGGAGGGGGGGAAGCTAAATATAAGGTGACGGAAAGAGAAGTCACATTAGGTGGTGAACTTATTATACATCAAGTTGACAATGCACTGTAGAATTGTATGCCTGAAACCTATGTAATCCTTGCTAACAGATGTCACCCCAATAAGTCTAACAATAAAAATGAATTTTAAAAAAATATATATTTTAAAGATGTATCATAAAATAAATAAAAATATTTTAAAGATTGCCTCTCTACAGCTGCTCTTGCAGTCATGGTGGCACACAGCAGTGTTAAACCGGTTGTCTGTAATTTAATAAAAGAAGAAATGCTTCCAACATCTCCAATGCTCCTTCTCAACGTAAAACGAGGAAAGAGCACAATGTCGTACCACCCTCTTTTCATTGATATCTCGCCCTTCGCTTCAATTACATGTCAGACGAACTGTCTGTTTTAAGGAGAATATTGATATTTTAGTCCCATCACTTTTTGCCCCGAGTAAAGAATAAAACATTCAAACATGATTATATATGAACCCCGTTTATACGTTGGAGGTACAGATAATTAGGAAAATAACTTCCTCCACCTGTAACACAGTCTTACAAAACGGATCCGGATCCATCCGTGACGCCGAAGCTACGCTTCACTCAGATGACTCACCAAGATGATCCGTGGGTGAGATTGAGAGAGAGCCCACCACGGAACCCCCTTCCTGTGGTCTCTGCGTGGTCAGAACCACCTCTAAGTAGGCTGGCCGGAGGTCCCACAGTAAACAGGACCGAAAACAGCAGCCCTGTCCCGTTCCAGACGGTACGTATGGCCTGTCCAGTCTCACGGGACAGGGCCGACCCCGCGCACTGCTGGACACAGGACAGGGCCGACCCCGCGCACTGCTGGACACGGGACAGGGCCGACCCCGCGCACTGCTGGACACGGGACAGGGCCGGCCCTGCGTACTGCTGGACACGGGACAGGGCCGGCCCTGCGTACTGTTGGACACGGGACAGGACCGCTGTTTGGTGTCCTGTTCCAAACGGGACGACTGGTCAGCGTGCCCTAAACCATCGCTGTTCCAGCCCCCACTGCACGTTCCCGGACAGGAATTGGGTGTGTCTACTCCGAATATTCAGGGCCTTCCTCCTTTAAGCTCCTGAAACCCAGGTGGGGGCTAAGCATGAATGGGGAAAACAGGGTGACGATGGGGACCCCACCGAACCGCAGGCTGGGAAGTTAGGTCAGGATGAGGAGTCACCCCCATTTGGGCAGTCCCAAGGGAGGAAGAGAGCCAGTGACAGACAGTGCTGGGTGTTCACCCTCCGGGGGACAGGGCTCACCCCTCCACTCCCTCATTCACACAGGCAGCATGTCCCAGGTCCCTAGTTCCTTCCCCTGCTCCCCCCATTGCTGACCTTGTTTCAATGCACTTTTATCATTTCTACAGAAATCACGAAGCTCTTTTTGTACCTCAGTGAAATGAGGGAGAAATCAGAAACCAAATGAAGCAGAGCCAAGGCCAATGGGCACGCGAACCTCAGGGGAACCAGGGGTGTGAACTGGGAGGTGGGGATGAAAGCAACACCAGCGTGTAGCAGAGGGACAGGAGGGAGTCCCGGGGCCCCGGGATGCACGCGCTGCGCCCTGTGCACATGCGTCCTCATCACCCCTCTACCCACCAGGCTGCACCTGACACCTCGATCCCCTCAGCTGCCACTTGCAGACATGACGGGTCCAGTCCCCCCGAGCGGTCCCAGCAGCGTGTTTGGACTCCGGTTTGGCATGTGCGACAGTCTGACCTGCATTCTACTTAGTTATGCGAGCGTCTCCCCGCCTTCCGCGCCTCACCCGTATTCCATGAGCAGGGCCCCCCTCCCCGATCACAGTGGGGTACAGGTTTTAGAGTCTGAACAACCCAAATGTAGATCCGTGCGTCTCCTTTTTGGGTGCCTTTGGCCACTTCCTGCCTCAACCTCCCTGAGCTCTGCCTCCCGACTGTATCACCGGGACCAGGGTTTCATGTAACCTGTGTTGCAGGGTTATGCGACAGCCCGACGCGCGTGCACGCGTGTGAAGCAGCGCGACAACTGGCGTGTCGTCGTGTGTTGGTTGTATGTCTGTTTTCACTTTTCACTCTGCACCCGCAGGACCCAGCACAAAGCCTTGCATAATGAAGGTAAGCAACAAATGTTTGTTGAATTCAGTTGACTGGAGATTGGATTCAATTGCAAAACCCTTGAAAAAATACATCCTTCCTTTTTTCCATTCAGTCTTTCTGCCTCCTGTCAAAGGACAGGCTTACTGTGTTTACCCAACAAACGCTATGCAGCTCCTACCGTGTGTCCTCCCGGCGCTGGGGACAGAGCGAGAATGGGGTTCTCAGCCTGGCTCCCCTGAGGGGCACAATCGGAGGGGGCAGGCGGACATCCCTCTGCATAAATGGCTTCATGCGTGGGAGCACCAAGGAGGAAGTGTGCAGAGGCACGCAGGCTCTACGGAGGGCCGGGGTCAAGCTCCCTAAAGCCTGAGCTCCTTCCCAAGGCCCACAAGGCCCCGCTGCTGCCCTTATTGCAGTGTCAGACCTGGGAGGAAAAGGGCTTTGCCCGTTGGGTTCGTTAACATGTCCCGAGTGCCCACGACCATGCGGGCGCGCTTACGGGTGCGCACACGCGTGCGGGGAGTGCGTGCATGAGTGCACAAGGGGTGCAGTGGCTACTTCTGCCTTCGGCGTGGTTCCAAAGGGGATCCAGAGAGAAAGCCGTCATTTTCATCCCGCTCCCACATTCCAGGAAAAGTCAAGTTTGCCGAACGCCAGGTCCCTCAGCAATGAAGCGGCCCGGGGCGGGAGTGGGGGTGTCTAAGGCCTTCCGTGATCGGACCCTGAACCACCTTCTCCGCCTTTCTCGTACTCCATCTCACTGGGCCCTCTGAGCTCCAATCGCACGGAAACTCTCACGTCCTTCAACGCACTCGTCAAGGTCTTGCCCTGCGGTGCTTTCCGATACTGTCCCTTCTGTAACTAAGAACTTTGTCCCTCTCAGGCCACCGACATTCTGTTTAACCCTTTGATATCCACACTCCATACAGACGTCAAGTGCCACATCCAGCCCTCGCAGCCCACCAGCACGACTCTTGTACCCTTATAACACCTTTCCCTCCGGTTTTCACGTAATTGTTTTACTACCAGCCCCGCCTCCCTGCATACCGTGGAAACGTACCATTGGCCTTCCCAGCAGGAACCCCCTTCACGCAAAGGACCCTCAACTTCCATCTCAGCATCCCCACTCTCCCCACCTGCAGTGCCAGTGCTCGGGGTGGGGCTCCTCAAGGCCCACACCACTCAGTGCTCAGCAGTTCCCTGGGCTCAGTGATGGGCTCATTGGGAGACACATGGCCTAGATTGGTCCAATCAGAGAGAGTCTCAGAACTACTGCAGAAGCTTCCAGAAGAGCAGCTTGGTGTCTTTGCTTAAAACTGAAAGTGGGGAGGCGAGACCTGCTAGAGACATTTTTGCCACCATTAGAGCCAAAGAAAGACCAGCAGAAAGGCCACAGAGCGCAGAGACTAAGCAACACCCAGGCCCTGCCTACAACATGCCGTGCCTGAATTCAGCCATGCCTGATGCCAGACCTGCCCTTGACCTTCTCATTTAAGTAAAAAAGAACAAAAAAATTGATGTCATTTGCAACAAAAATTGTCCTATCGAGATGCCCACCTCCCCCAACCATGAGGTTAGCAGTTTCTACAAGGCTTGGAGGACCTCATGGTACAGTGGTAGCCTGTCTGACCCCAGAAGTTTCTAGAAGGCAGGCTCTATATCCAGTTGACCAGTGTATCTTGCTAGTCATTTAGCACACTGCCTAGCACATAGTAAGTGCTCACGCAATGCTTGTTGAATGCATTCAACGACATTAAAAAAATTACTTTCTAATCACTCAGCTGTGCTCACTGAACCCAATTGTCCAAGTTTTTATTTGACGTGATTATGAAATAGCACCTTCAACCAATTTAGTGAACAAAGAGTTCTGCTGTAGACATTTATCTTCATCTAAGTATTTCCTAAATATTCCTTGTCCTCCTTACAGGAGAAAAAAATTCAACGGCGTTAATGTTTTCGTGTTGAATATGAGATAAAACTCCTACAGACTAATTTTCCAGATTACTTATTTTATATTTAGTGCCATTAATTCCACATGTGTGAAAAACATATAATTATACCCACACTATTAGTACTGAATAAAATTCTGCATTATTCAAGTGCAGTAATAGATAAATTGGCACTAGACTCATGTACACAAATGAGGCTTTTGAACTTTAGTGTGATTTCAATTATCTCACTTTAGCATCAAAAGTGCTCAGCAAAATGTCTAGATTCTGCATTTGCTAAATATTTCTCCCCCTCTACCCCGATTCCAGTACAACACCCCACACGACGCATCTCCGCCGACACGGGACTCGGCCGTGTCTCTGAAAGGTGTGTGCTTTTCAGCAGAAGGAAGGCAAGAGGCGGGGAGTTCCCCAAGGCTGTTCCAGGGAACCCCAGTACTTACAAATGGGTTTGGGTGGCACCGCCTCTGACACCTGCTTTGAAACCCTCAGGAGGCACGTGAGTGGGTTAAAGGCTCGGAGAAGCCCTGCGGCGAGGAAGCCCCGTGGAGCATTATTCCAGGAGGCGCTGCTCAGGCCCTCCTGACCACGGGGTCCCTCTTTGGCTCACGGCCTGCTGCGGCCTGTCAGCAGCCTCTGGGGGGCACGGCCCTAACAACTGCATATTAGCTGGGCCTGGGCCGTGCTGCCCTTTTGCGGCTCCTCTGGTCTGAGTCCTCGGATGAACAAGAGCGTGATGTGTTTTTAACTGTTTAAAGAGCGAAGGAGGGAACTGTGCAGCCTGCTTCTAGAACAGTTTCTCATGTATTGCCTTTTGCTTCATGCAAATGCGGAAAGGACTGTCTTGAGCAGTCCCAATACGCCAAGTTACTGACACACGTCGGCTGGGCCACCCCAGGCCCTCACAGCGCTGGGTCAGTGACCCTGAGGTATGCCCATCCTCAGGCAGGTCCGCCCCGCACCTGTGTCCACATCACTCTCTCTTTAAGTAAAACTCAACCCTTTTACTTATTTCCAGAAAAAATTTTAAAAGGCGGCCCCCACCCCCCCACCCACAGCAGGCAGACAGGAGGGTGGTGACAGGCCCACAGGTTTGGGTGTGGCACGGGAGCAGCTACGAAAGGACAAGTCTGGAATAAACGTGAGCGCTTACATACAAACAGCCCTCCAAGCACGGCGACAGCGGTGAGGATCACCCTGCGACGTGACGTGCCAGGGAGGGGTGCTCACTCTTACCCCAGGGCAGCCAGGGGGACTTTCCGGAGAACACGGCCTTCATTCCACCAGTCTCCAGTTCCCCTCTCAGGAAAGGGCTTTAGAAAGATCTCCCCTAATGGAAGCGGAGGCCCAGGCCAACCGGTGAGCGGCCGAGCCCCCCTCGCATGGAAGCGGCCTGGTCTGTGACAGCAGCCTGGTCTGTGACAGCGGCCTGGTCTGTGACAGCGGGAGGCGGGTCAGAGAGCCACGCGGCTGAAAACGCACACGGCAGCTAACACTGCACCGGGCACGGGACAGGGTGTCAGAAAACGCAGCTGCTGTCCACGTCACCATCTGTCCACGTCACATCTGTCCACGTCACCACCCCGACCTGATCATTGTGGTGTGGCTTCATTGGGCCAGAATGTCGAGTTTCTGAAAGGGGGAGGTAAGGAGCAAGTTGAAAAGTACACATGAGGGGGGCCCCCCAGAAACCCCTGGAATTTATTTGTAAATAATTGCATGTTTATTCTTGCACGTGTAAACTTCAGTCACCTTCAGAGCGCGCTCCATTTGACGCCACACCCCTCCTGAGACGCTTTCTCCACGGCTCCAAACAGGTTTTGAACTCGGCGATTTTGCCGTCTGTTAGAGCTTCTGCCATTTTTTGTGTCACCTCTTCCACATCCAGAGAAATAAAACAAGTCGCTCAGGGTGAGATCGGTGAGTAGGGCGGGTGGGGCACGGGGGTCCTGCCGTTTTGGTCAAACATCGCCGCCCACTCAGCGCGGCGTGGGCAGGCGCGCTGTCACACTGCACGTTGTCCGTGTCAGTCACCATCACGAAACGGTCAAACGTGTTGAGTCTCCAAAAAAGTTCACTGACGCCGAGTGCAGCCTCTCACACGAGCTGGTGCACGGACGCAGCCGGGCTCCCAGAACACCCACCCAGTGGGGGAGCCTGGGCTACAGGGGCCCGCCCTCCAGAAGGTCATTCTGGGTCTTTTGGGGTCCCCCCTCGTATAACTCAGAGAGAGAATACCATGGACACGGTGAGGACTTGTGAATGAATGGGGAGCCCCCTGCGATGGAAGTGAGACTCCTCGTCTCCTCGTTCCCAGTGTCAGTCCTCATTCCATCCCCTGTCACTGCTCCCCAAACCTCCACCCGGTCCCCAGCAAGTTAATGGGGTTCTGGGATGGAAAAACAAACAAACAAACAAATAGGCCACAGCAGCAAAACACCGGACTAAACTCAAACTAAGAATTTGGACCGAGAGGGCACCTGAGGCCAGGACCCGGCGCTAACATTCTGAGCTTTGCTCTGACCTGGTCGGAAGCCTGAGCACTGAAGCTGGACTTTCCGGAACACCGTCCATTGGCCCCGGCGCCTGTACCATCACCGGGTCGGGGAGGCCGGTCCTGAGGAGCGGGGACATCAAACACACCAGTGCCCCTCCATCTCCCCTTTCCGGGTAAAATTAGACACGGAGAAGCTCAGCTGAGTTATAAAAGTTTATGAAAATCACCGAAACGCCTTTCACGCAGGCACTTACTCACGAAACCGGCGCGCCGTGCCAAGTGCTGGTGCCGGGCGCTGCAGCCCCCCGGAATGTTCGCGTTCGTCTCCGGGTGACGGGGGGGGGGGTGGTGGCAGGAGGAGGTGGTGCCCGCGGCGACAGCCACGGACGAGTCCGGGTGTCAAATGTGACCTCTGCTCCGGAGAACTGGCTTGTCTCTCGAGATGGCTCCATGGAAAAATGGGGAATGCTCCCCATTGACACAAATCCCAACACCTAGGACAACGGTGGCGGCGACGAGGCCCCAGGTATTCCTTCTGCATCTCCTTGTACTTTTCCTTCAGTGGATTCACGACTCTGATTCATACTGACCCCCCCCCCCAAGGACCCCACAACCCACCGTCTGCTCTGCAGCATTTTAGACAAAACATGAACACAAAGCTTCTGGAAGGTTCCGTTAAAACTGAGGCACGTTAGAACTGTCCCCACATTCTGCCGGTCCCTAAAGGACAGCAGCAGGAAGCTACAGGTAGAGACCACGAGAAGCATGACTGCAGTTCCACCCTCCCCCACCCCCCTTCCGTTCTCTGTCCCCCTCGCGCGGCTGAAGGGGCCCACGTCCCTGCACCACCGTTGTCCTGCCTGGTTTCACTGTCACGGGGCCACCCTGTAAGACGGCGGCCACACGGGAGCTGTGGGAGCTTGCTGCATTTCCCCGGCCACAGCCCCGGAGGTCAGGGGTCTGTCACCAGTCCCTCTAGGGCACAACCAAGGTGCGGGCCGAGCAGCCTTTGTTCATGAGGCTCCACGGGACAGTGTGTCCCTCGCCTTCTTCGGCTCCTGGGGTCCGCCCACACCCTCTCCACTCCGACCCTGGCCCCCCACTTCCGTCTCCCACGGGCCTCCTTGACTACTCTGGGGTCATCGCCCCGACTCCAGATCCTCAACTCAACCACATCTGCGAAGTCTCTTTGGTCACGTGAAGCAACACATTCACAGGTTTGGGGACAGAGACATCTTTGGGTGGGAGGTGGCACTTCCCTGCTGAGCACAGCGAACAAACTGGAAGAGGGGACAGCAGTTTTTAAGGACCGAGTATGTCCCCACTGAGTGTGTCCCCGTAGGGTGGGATCAGGAAGGAGGTGGGGCCCCTGGGGCACGAGGAGGAGATCGGTGTCCCCAGAGGGTCGTCGCAGAGCTTCTCTCTCGTCTCTGCTCTGCGCCCTGTGAGGGTACAGGGCGAAGCCGGCACTGGGGGACCTGAAACAGGTTCTCAGCAGAACTCGGCCGGGCTGGCGCCCTGAGCTCGGACTTGCAGGCGGCTGCAGAGCTGGGAGAAACGTGTCCCCGTCGTTTATCAGCCACAGCGGCCAGGCCAGCCGGACACGCGATTTGTGCCACTGATACCAGCGAAGGGGCCTCCACCCCACTACAGACGCTTCTTCTGCTCCCAGTTTCACCTTTTCCCCAGTCCATAGTCACTCGTGTCCATCACGTGACCACCCAGTGACAGGGGCTTCGGGGCCTGCTTCCTGGGCCAGTGCTTTTAAAACTACTAACTGAATTAATTTTTCCTCGATAGGGGCCATCGGGATACAAGGCTTCCAGCCTGTGCAGAAGTCAACGTGGTCTCCCAGGCGGATCTCGGCACTCCTTCCCCTTTCAGATCAGATGGGGAGAGCTCCGTGGATCCCCAACAGGTAGGGACAACGACCACCCTCAGCAGGAAGCAGACACAGAACATGAGACCTCCAGCCCCTCAGTGTCCCACAGAGACGTGTGGGGATCACGTCTCAGGAGAAAAGAGAGGAAGGCAGACAGAATAGGGAGGACCGCGGGACCCCTCCCATGGGACTCGCCCTGCTGGAGTAGTGACCACCCCCTCACTAGTAACCCCGCCCCAGGCTGGGCAGCCCCAGGAGGAAGTTCCAGGCAAAAGAGTCACCTAGAACAATGGAGACAGAGTATAAGGAGCCCACCGGTGTGCGCCAGCTCCTAGCGCCCGCGCAGTGACTTACAACGACCTCCATCTCCCTGGGCCTCGTTGTACCCTCACTGTAATGTCATGCATATGCCGGAAGTTCATTAAGATCATAACAGACACAACTCTGGGAAAGGACATGCGCGGTTAGGAAAGGAGATGTGATAGGCCCCCTGTCAATCAAGCTTGTCAATCAAGAGGCCCCACGCCCAGATGGGCGTGGCCCCTTACAACTGAAGAGAATGAAAGTCCCAAAGCCTCATCCATCCGTCCGGCTGTCGTGGGGGCTCTTGAGCCCCTTCCTGCTCGGGCTGCTCCCACCTCTTAGGAGTGCTCT
>PVJL010010841.1:31564-46601 GCA_004026885.1 Lyroderma lyra
CCCGCCCGCCCGCCCGCCCTCCCTCCCTTCTGCCCGCCCGCCCTCCCTCCCTCCCATCAGACGGGCAGATCTTGCTCGGCCCTGGGGGAGCCTCTCAGCGCCCCAGCACGTGGCAGGACTGCACTTCCTGAACTCCCCAGCCAGGGGCAGAGTCATGTGACTCGTTCTGGCCAATGAGTTGTAAGCACAACAATACGCGTCACTCCCTGGCTGGAGCACTGAGGGGCAGGTGCGAGACCTTCCAGACCTGGCTTCTTCCTCTTACTGCCACCCAGGTGCGCAGAGCCCCTGCCGACCGTGGCATATACGCAGCAGGAGTCAACCCGCTCAGTCAAACGCAGGACACCCAGCGAAATCTGGATTTCACGTAAACATGCCATTCCAAATGCTGCATGTGGCATACTGACGCTAAAAAGCGATGTAGTATTTTTCTGAAGTTGAATTTATTGGACAGCCTGCATTTTTATAGGGTAGGCCTGTCACCCCACGTGCGAGTAAGAAATGAGGCGTTGTGAAGGAACTGAGATTTGGGGGTTATTTGTCGACACCGTGGAGCCCAAGCTTTCTGGCTGCCACTGGCCCCTGGCCTAGGTGACACCTAGGACTACAGTGATTGACAGCCACTCACACCGCCTTTCCAAGAGCATGGAATGTCCTAGCTGGCTTACAAGGCCAAGTGCACGTCTCAGTCCTCAGCACCCATGGCAGATTAGTGACAGAGTAGGCAGGTCTGGGTGCCTGCAAAGCGTTTACCTGCCCTTCTGTCCACCTGCAAAGGCGAAATATTGATACCCTGACCTCACTTTGCAGAAAAAGGGGGGACTTTCTCCATGCTCAGCCTTCTCCCGTGATTTTTACTTAAACCTTTGGTGTCCACGACTGTGTGGCGATGTTAGAATCACTTAGCGGATGATGACGTGACGTGTTCTGTCAGTGTGCATTTACTATATCGGGACTCCGCGGAGTGTGCAAAGAAGCCCAGGTGCAGCGCTCAGGATTAGAAAGCACTTTTCCTTCCTCTTGGCGACGAGCCCTCTCACTGACCCTGGTGATGTGGACACTCTGGCTGGGAAATGCTCTTTAAACCCACTAGCATCGCCTCTGACAGTCAACCAGTGTAAGTGGGTTTGCAGCAATTGGCTTGCAAACAAAGGTGCCACAGGCACGGATTCACAAGTGAACCTTAGAGACGGCTCGCTAGCTTGCCTGGATGCCGGTGCACCTGGAACCCGGAGGGACTGGAGGGAGGTTTGCTCACGGCAGAGCTGCCAGTGCCCGTTCTGAAAACCCAGTCTTCGAGCCCCACGTGGCAACTCCCGATCAATATATCAGTCCCCGAAGAGGGAGCACATTGGGTGCTGGGTGGGGGAAACGGTTTAAGATGTAATGCCCAGACAGGGGGCACGGAGGAACAAACGTCACCTCGCAGACCCACAGTGCCGCGTCCTCCTGCCAGTGGTGCCATGTGACGTGCTGTGTCTTTAAGCTGCCCATAGACACTTCTGGATTATAGACGCTCCCGCAGTCCCACCCCGACCCTTACTCAGTCAAGAACAGGCCGCATCGGGCTAGAACGCAGTGCAGATGGCATTAAGTCCCAATAAACGCAGCACTAAGTGAAAAACGTCACCCTTAAGTCCAAAACGCGTTTAACACGCCCAACCTCCCGGTCACCCGAGCCCGGCCCGCAGCTTAAACGTGCTCGTCACGCAGCATCCAGACACACTGGCAACACGCCACGCCGAGCACCGGCGACCTGCCCTCCGGCCCCCTGGCTCGCGGGGAGCTGGGGCTCACCGCCTCTGCCGGCGTCACGAGGGAGGATCGTGCCACCTTACCCCCAGCCCGGGGAACGATCAAAACGCAAAACTCCAGGTGCGGTTTCTACTGAATGCGTGTCGCTTTCGCACCGTCGTAGAGTCCAAAAATCCTACGTCGAACCATCGTTCGTCAGTAACAATCTGCAGCTCTGTTGCTGTCTCCCAGGAGAATAACAAGAACAAATGAGATATTTTTAAAATAACCCGATCCAGCACCTAACGCGTAATAGAAGTTTCCCAGTTGTCCATTTCTTTTTGCAACTTGCATCAGATTTGGCTGTAAAGACATTGGATTGAACCATGGACCTGTAGGAGGCGATCGCCACGGGCTCTTGATATTGCCTCTGCCTCTGCCCTGAGGGGACAGCCATCCACGGACGCCGAGTGCTCTGATCGCCTGAGTCCCTTGCCCTGAAGGAGTTTACGATCCATTTGAGGAAGGGAGAAGGACGTACAAAGAGGACGGAAGCACGCCTCAGAAGAACATCACCGCGGGGCGAGCTGTTGGACAAGCACCAACTGCAGAAATTTAATGACCCAAGACATTGAGGGGGCTGGTGCATGCAGCAGTGACTTTACAAAGGGTGAAAGGCTGGATCAGGCTTCAGGTTGGGAGAGGCAGAGAGAAGACGGAGGACGCCCCTGTGAGACCCACCAAGGTGCCAGGTGGTGACAGGGTGGTGTTCTCTGTCCAAAGCAAAGGGACTCTGCAGTCACGCCGATCTGAGCTCGAATGCCAGTTCTCCCAGCTGTGCGACTTGGGGGAAATGCCTGTCTTTATGTCTCTATGTCTCGATTTCCCCATTCTTGAAATTGACTTCCTGCTACCTAAGTGATAAGTGCTATGACATTTTAATGAGATGAGACGTGCCATCACTCAAATAAAAGTTAGTGATTGATGTTTGGCTCATGCATCGCTCTAGGCAGCCAACCACAGTAAACGCAGTCCTATTCCAGCGACAGTTCCTTGAGACAGATAAAATGACATTAACCTTCCAATGACCTCCCTGTCCAGGAAAACCTACAGCATATTATTGGTATCCCAGAACTGATTCTCTGTGACCACCCCTGTCCTGTCCATGTGTCCCCCACAACTGTTAAACAATTCCTTCTTCAATTCCGCCAGACACCCCAGTCAGGTCCATCTGTCTGAGCTCTTCTTTCTGGGGCCAGAGCACATGCCCCTGTCCAGCCTTGCGTGCACGATCACCATGGTGCTCCAATGCCGATGTCAGTCCCACCTGTAATACTGCCTTCGGTTGGTTCCTGAGATGTTGAAGATCTAGATCAGAGCACGCTGATCCGTTGTAAGTCAGGCTGGGTTTTAAGGAAAACCCCACATGGAGGTCCACAGTGACCGCTGGCACCTCACTACCCAAGGGGCACTCCAAGCTCCAGCCACCTTAGCGTCCCCAGAACCAGATTAGAGATGCAAAGTCTTCCTGGCCCACCCCCTTTCCCTCCTCTTCCTACCAACTCCCCGCCCCAGACCTACTGACTCAGAATCTGTATTTTAAAATAAAACCCGGGGATTTTGCTCACATTACAGATCGAGAAGCACTGAACTAGAATGGTAATTCTCAGACTCAGCTGCACTTCACAGCAATGGGAAATTTTCAAAAATGTCCCATGCCCGGCTCCTAGCCCCAGAGACCCTGCTTTAACTTATCTGGAGTAGCACCCAGGAGTGGGGTGCTTTTTTAAAGTGTGTGCAGTGATTCTACTGTGCAAGCAGGGTGTAGACCCCCCCGCACCCCGGACCATAGCTCCTCCGTTCTGACGAGTTTGGCTGAACCTACCGGGACCACACAGGGCCCACAGCCTGAGGTCCAACGGCCACAGCTGTGGAGAGAGGAGTGCCCCAGAAACTGGGGTCCCAGAGCAGCTTGATAAAAATACCCTCATAAGCACGCGGGAGTTTATACAGTCTTATTAAAGCACAGTCACATGCTGTGTTTATAACGACGGAGTTGCCAAAAAATGGGCGTCAGTAAAACAAATCGTATTGTCACAATGGTTATTATTATTGTAACAAAACTTTAACATTTCTTAGCCCTCTGCCAATGCAATCACAATGCATAATGCATTTGCGATTACTTCCAGCTGTCTCCGACTCTATGAATGGGGACATTTCTGTGCACACAGCACACAGACGCTGTGTACATTTGCAGGATACACAGCCATCTTCCCATTCATGACTAGAGGCTCGTAACCGAGGGTGGTCTGCAGCGGCCACCCTGGATGGCCTCAGAAGTGGAAGGAGACCCTCTTCCTGAGCCTAATGGGGCCGTGTTCTTGGGTAGCAACTAAGGCATGAGCTAAAGCAGAAAAGATCTGAAATCTGAAGACCTCGCTTCAAGTTCCTGTTGTGTCACCCAGGTCCTGGTAAGCTTGGTGACCGTGTGTCCTTGCCTACAGCTGGAGGTGGCTATACCTATCCTGAGTACCTGCAGTACTACTGTTGGGCTCAAATAAATGAGTGCCTAAACGTGAGTTCTGTAATAGCAGACAAGAATAATAATACAAGTAATTGTTACTAAGCACTGTAGTGGTAGCAATGGCAGTGACAATAGCAGTGTGACCACCGCAGAAGGACGGAGAAGGATCTCTGTATCTGAGAAACTCTTACAATTTCCTATTTTCTTTGTAAAGAGAGAATGAATGGATGAATGGATATAAGTATGTTTGGATGAATGGATGGTTAGATTATTGAATAGATGGATTTCTGGATGGATGAATGAGAAGATGAGTGAATGAGTGGGTGGGTGGGTGGAAGGATGAACAGGTGGACAGATGGACAGATGGGCAGATGGAATAATGGATGAGTGGGTGGATAAATGGATGGGTGGATGATGGATGGATGGATGGATGGATGATGGATGGTGGATGGACAGATGGATGGGTGAATAGATGCATGCAGCCCTGCCACACAGCCCACCTCCCACCCTTACTACTTGGCCTCTCATAGTTTCAGGTCAATCATCTGAACGCCTCTGGGTCAAGTCCTACCATGTTGGTATAGCCGGCAGGGCTCTGCTATCTGTCCGAAGCCGTCCTGTCCACTCTCATTTGGCTCCATCTCCCATGCTTTCCCACAGCCCCACAGCCTGAGCGCCCTCATCCCCCTTCCTTGGCTCTTACTGTTCCTACCTCTGTATACCAACCTGGGTGCCAAGCCCAGCTCATGTGACTTCTGTGAGGAAGCCTTCCCCAGGTCTGTCCGTCTGAAGGAATGGCTGTGTCCTCTTCCACCAGGGTGTTCCATCTTACAGACTATATACTCTTCTACACTCATGGATTTCCCTCCTTACCAAAAGGAGCAGGATGGATCTAGCAGTTATTAAACACCTCCCTGCGCACCCTCAAGCAGTCCCAGTAACAGCCCTGCAAGGGACAGATTATTATTCTCACGTGACCAAAGCGGTGGCATGTGCTCTAAGAGCTTGACAGACGGGTCTGAGGTTGGTCAGTGGTAGAACTGGAATTAGAACCCGGGTTTTCTGATTCCGTATGTCTCCACCGTAGACATCACAAGTGGCCAAACTCTCGGAGGACACTGTGTATTTCAGTATTCATCGGTAAAATGGAGGTAATTATCACAGTGGGGCTGCACACCAGAAGAGTAATTGGTTGATAAATGTCACTTATTATATTAGCATCCCTCTTCTTCACCTGGAACCCCTACCTGCACGGTGCCCGACATGGGGCAAGCCCCGGGGGAAGCGACACATTGTAATTTTTGAAATTAAAGTCGGAGCCTTGTGGTCGGATTCTATGGGACCACCAGCTGCTCAGTTAGAGAAGTCCAAGAAGGAGGAACATCGCATGGACCTTAAGATCTTCACGTGAACTGAAAAGCACGGATGCACTTTCACTACGGAGCATCGCCTTAGGACTCTCGCCTTTTCTCTGAGAGCCGAGCAGGTGGCCTGGTGGGACGCACACGGGCAGTGGGGCCTGCGGTGTCGGCGGGCCCTGTGCGGACCCCGGGGCGATGCTGCAGTGCACTGGAAAGATGGCGTGTGGTCCAGAGAGCGTCTCCTGTCACTTCCTGGGGCGCGGCGGAGCAGCGAGGCACAGCCGGGTCTGCGTCCCCACCTCCGCACTCGTGAGCTGTGTGACCGTGAGCACGCCACGCTGCCCCTTGGTCAAAATGGCCACGCGTGTCACGGATCTTGCTGGGACCTGAGCGACGTGATACCGAGAAGGCACTGAGCGGCGCATAGTAGGTGCTCTGACAACAGGAGCCGGTGCCACAGGTCTAACCCTGGGGTTCTGGTACCCCAGCTCTCACGCAGTGAGTGGGAAGAGGTGGCTCAGCCCTCCCCTGCAGCAGCTAAGGTCCCTTTTCAGAATTAGCATCCACGAACCCCGCGCTCCACAGCAACCTGAGACTTACCACTCATCCTGTTTGCACTTGCAAATTGTTTTCCTTTGAATTTGGAGAAAAAAAAAAAAGCTGCGCATGTACACATTAGGACCCGCTGCTGTACGCAAATGGAAGGTCGCGGCCCACCCACCCTCTGCGGTTTCAGGCAACGCTCCGATTTTAATTGCAAATTCACAAGCCTCTTTTGTGAATTGCATTTGGTTTTTAAAGGAAGAGGGGTGCAGAAGTCACGGGATCCCCTCCAAAAGCCACATCCCAGAGATCTTCCCTAATGCACTTCAGCGGGTAACATGCTAATCGAACCAAATTGGTGGCAGAACGCTTTGAAATCTTAAACAAGATCTAAATCACAAGCGTTCCAGCATTTATAGTTTATAGAATTTCTTAGCCTAAGTCACACGGAAATGTATTCTCTTTGTTTTTCACTTTGGCAGAAACAGAGAGTGACTTGTGAGTTAATCTTCTAAAAGATGTTCTGTGGGGGCACGTCGCCATAAAATACGCCGGATACGTACTTAATAAAATGTAACACCTCTGCGATAAATTGCTTCATTGAGATAGAGAAATATATTACAGCCCATAAAATGCATACCAGAAATGGAATGAAGCAGAAGTTACCTTTATTGTCAGTTGTTATTTCTGAAATGGTCTAAAATGGAAGATAATGATTTTGCACGGAAAAGAAAGAGAGGACTTTATCAGACGCCGTATCGACATCGTCGGGGGCATTTTCTGACTTGTGGGTGGATTTGTGGTCCCAGAGAGCTGCCTAGACAAGTCCCAAGAATTATAATTAACAAGGAAAAAAAACAAAACCACTCCTTTATTTACATTCCCTCTTGGACACTGGATAAATCATTTGCTAAAAGCCCTTTAATGACCCCAAAGTACATAATTATCTAGTACCTGGGTCCCACTTTTGGAGGATAAAAGCTATACAAAACAACTTCTTCCCCCAAAACCGCTCCCTTACAACTCCTGCTAGACATTTCTTTTATAGTTTTTAAAAGTTATATTGGTTTTTTTAAATATCAAAATATTTTATGCAAAATATTTCATTTTTAAAAAATTCACTCTCGCTCTCGGGAAGAATGTATATGCAATTGTTAAAGCTACTGCAGCTTGCAATAAATTCTGGAATTAACACTGAATATATTTTCATATTATGTTTACATATGGGGAGGCTTTTTTTAGGCTCCCTATCTTTTTTAGATTTATGAAATTCTCTACAATAAGATCTTGTGTGAGTATATTTAAATTTCATGTGTGTATATATTTATATACACACCAGAGCAAGATTACATACTTGCTTTAATTTCTCCCAATCTTAAAAGCTCATAAAATATTTAAGCTGTTTCAAGACCAGAATAGAAATGCCTCAAACTGGTGTTTGAAATTACATCCCACCTTCACTTACCATTGCTAATGAACGGGGCCGGGGGACGGCGAGAAGCGCCAGCCCACAGGGACCAGCGCGCAGGGGCAACGGTTCACCTGGTCCTCTGCCCCGTTCCTCGCCCTCCTTTGACCTTAACGACAGCTGCTCAGAAAACGACTTGTTGGTCTCCGTCCTCGGCGCCCGTCACCCGACGGATGAAACTTCCAGCCGGGAATAAAACGATCGAAGATGAGTGCAATGACTCGTCTGTGCGCCCTGGCCACCGGCCAGGGGGTCAGGTGATTCAAAGGCTTCGGCGGCTCCACTCACCCGTTCAGCAGACACTGCACGAGAACTCGGTGCGTGGGAAGCGCCGTGGCTTGGGGCCACGGCCGTGAGCGCGCTGAGCGTGCCCCCTGCCTCTATGGCATCTACAGGTTCTAGAACACACAACTACAGGCTGACAACAGCAGTGCAAAGCGGCACAGGAACAAAACAGCACACGGAGCGAACGTGTATCCCTGGCAGTCCTCACGAGGCGGCCGGGGAAGTGACCCGCGTGCTGCACAGGACAGGTAGAGGAGAGGCGAAGAGGGCTGCAGGTGAGAGATACGGCAGGCATGAAGGGCCTGTGGAAAGAAGAGGCTGGCGGCGTCACGGGAAAGAGACAGCCCGTGGGGCTGGACACGGACAGCCGGGGGCCTGTGCTGGGCAGGAGGCGGGGGACAGGCAGCCCGTGGGGCTGGGCATGGACAGCCAGGGGCCTGTGCTGGGCAGGGAGGTGGGGGACAGGCAGCCCGTGGGGCTGGGCACGGACAGCTAGGGGCCTGTGCTGGGCAGGAGGCGGGGGACAGGCAGCAGGTGCGCTATGAAGACAGGCTGGAGTTTGGACTCGATCCTGGAGGCTAACAGAGGGCCGAGGCGGACCTTGACCTTGTGCATGGAACTGTGCATAATGCTTCGGAGCTCGCTGTGTGAACAAATAAAGCAGAGCAGAAATGGGGACGCTGGCCCGGAGGCCACTGCTGCGTGATGAGAGATGACAGCACGCTGGTGGCCTGGGGCGAGATGGAGAGAGTTGGGACCTAGCTGCTGCCCCATAAAAGGCCACCTGGGTGTCCATCGGATGCACAGTTTCTAACCAAAGACCACCGAAGGGGTTACAGAGTGAATGCAGCCTTGCCTTAAACTTCCGGAATGAACTCAATCCATAATGTTGAAATCACCCCCCAAGTTATGTTGAAATCCCCCTAAAATGCATGTGTTGAAGCCCTAAACCCCAGTATCTCAGAATGTGACTGTATTCGGACAAAAATCTTTACAGATTTAGTTAAAATCCGACCACCAATGTGACGGTGCCCTCCTAAGGGGAGGTAATTAGGACCCACGGAGAGGCACCGGGGTGCGAGCACGGAGGCGGGGATGGCCACGCGATGAAGTGACACAGAGGACAGCTGTCCGCAAGCTGAGGACACGGGTCTTGGAGGGCACAGGGCCCGCGGAGGGCACAGGGCCCGCGGACGCCTCGATCGGGGACCTGCAGCCTCCAGAACAGGGGGAGAACACATCTCCGCTGTTTACGACGCCCAGCTGCGGTGTTGGGGTCCGGCAGCCCGAGCAGACCGACACAACGTCCCCCCAGAGCCCCGTCCGAGGGGCATTCGGAGTCTGAGGCGGACGCCGGCCACGCGCGCTTGCATGAGGACCGGTGGCACTGCGGCTCGTCGCGGCTGTGACCTTCCAGGAAAACACGGCCGCTGAAAGAAGGCCACACGTGTCCTTGCCGAGGACTCAGGTGGAGCGTCCCGGGCGTTGCTGCAGACGGGGGCACCGCTGAGAGCCGGAGGCGGGGGCGGGGGCCTGCCGGTTCGGACCGTCCTGTCCCGGGCCGGCCCCGCACGTTCCAGAGCGCCACGCACGCCGGCGCGCCGCAGGCCGCAGCTCGGAAGTTCCCACGGTGGCGCTTCACGTTCCCGCGTGGGCGTTGTTTTGCATAAACCTGCTATGAGGGACTCTTCTTGCACAGGTCTTTCTGGGGTCACGCGTCTTCCTCTTGAGTGAATATCTAAGAGCATGGCAGTCGGATCGCGAAGATGACAGACGTCGTTTCACGGGAAACCATCCAGCGTCACGTTGTTTGTGTTTTATTTGCACCAACGGTGGCATTGCTTTATAGGCTCCCAAACCCAGAGAGTTGTCATTGCTCCTCATCCTTATGACATTTGCTAGTTTTCAGCCTGAGGGTTCCAGCCCGTGTGTCGGGGGACCGCCCCGTGGTTTTAGCTGCATTTCCCTGATGACCGACCTTTTCCTGCGGCCCTCGGTCGCGCACACAGCTGCCCTCCTGACGTGTTTGTCCAGATCTTTTGCCCAGATTGTTGTCACTTTTCGCTGTCAACGTGCCTTGAGAATTCTGACGCTGAACAGTCTGCTGGATTAAACGACCATCTAAACACACGCACGGACTTCGGTTCCAGAAACCCCTCGGGCACCCACAGAGAAGGTGTGAGGGACAAGTCCCAGCGGATGTATTTTCAAATGTGTCACTTGTCCTTCCGCAGGTGGTCCTAGAACACGGTCTCTAGATGCTTCTTCTGAAAGTTTTCAAACTTCCACGGAAGTGGAAACTAAATCTAATCCCCACGGACCCTCACCCTGCGGACCTTGTTGCACTTACAACCCCATTTCCTTTTTGCGGAACTATTCTAGAACCGACTCCAGATATGATCTCATTTCACCCACCCACGGGGCACCCCTTTAGCAAATAGACCCGAAGTTCTTCGTCTAGGCTCTCCGCTTGGCTGCAATGGCAGAAACAGCAGCTCTGAATAGGAAGAGGTGCAGCTCCCACGTGGGCCCATGAGTGGTGAAGCCATGTCCCGGAAGCAAACGCCCCTGCCTCGTTTCAGCCCTGAAACCGGGTCTCAGTGATGCTGCCCCACAAAGCAGCTGTTGTCCTTGGCGTCTCCGGATGGCAAAGAGAATGGCATCTACGTTATTTTTTTAAATACGCCTAAAATTAAGTTAAAAACTAACATGCATTTACTTTGTTGTAAGAATGATAGTGTGTATTTCTCCTTACAGCTCACACGTAAGTGTTCTTTTTTAGGTTTCTGCGTTTACATCTTAGAAAGAAAACACAGCATTCGGTGTTTCTGTACTGTATGAAAATTGCATCTATTACAATATCCAAAAGTAGAAAATAGGACTAAATGAAACACTCCTTCCTTGTTTTCCGGAGCCGTTTCTCACCCCCGGCACCCCTGGCATCTGGTCCTGGTGACCCCTGTCACACGGGTCGTCGTGGGGACTGGAGGACGGTTAGCAGCATCCCCGGCTTCTACCTACGACACACCAGCAGAGTGCTGAAACGAGGCAGAATCACTGTGATTCACAGTGATTTAACTGGAAAATGTAACCGAGATAGAAAGGGGGAGACAGAAGAGAGAAAAAGAGGACAGACAGGCCCGTTACTTCATCCATCCTGAGGAGGAGATGCAATCCTGCAGGCTCTGTCACGGCTGGAAGTGACGACAGAAGGCGGCTGAACCAGAGATCGGGGCAGCTTCCCACGCCCCATGGAGACATCCGATTGGCCACACAATAGGAATTCCAAAGGGTCAACACAGAGCTTAATGGGGGTGCAGACTTGAAACCCAAGTTTGGTGGAAAACCAAGGAGGCACAGTAATCAAATGACACGTGCACCCTCGCCGTGAGCCTCTGGTGTCCCTCGTGTGGTCTGTCGGTTCCTTCAGTGCTGTTACGGGGTCCCCGACAAGCCCAGCTTTGAATTGCTCTGCATTAGTCTCAGTCTAACCTCTGGGAACCGTGGTTACTAGCACGGTTACTACCAAGGAAACTCCTCGCCGACAGTGAGGGCCACCTCCATGGGCTGTAAATACAACGCAATTAGCCCCTCAAGGGCCTCGTTATGACATGTATGAGGGACACCTGCATGGGCTGGCCGATCAGCGGGCGGAGTTTCTGGAGAGAGACGCCCACGTCGTGTCAAGGCCGAGTTTTTACAGAATGCAGGGGATAAAGGGAAGAACAGCCCCACGAGTAACACCACCCATTGCAATCACCGAGTTGGGGCACTGCTGTCACTCCCCCATTCTGCATTCTCCAGGTCCCTGCCTCACCAGGGAGCCACTTCGATGCCGACCCTGACGTAGGCACCCAGAGGCAGCCCCGTGGTCATAGATAACGCGTAATTCCCGGGAACACGTTGTTACAGAGGGCGGAAATGCCACAGACTTCGGGGAAAGGAACCTGGTGACATTTATTAAATGTAAACCTGCGCCTTCTTTTTGATCCAGAAATTCCACCTTTGGAAATCCATCCCACAGAAACGACAGAAGACGTCTAAAGGGTCTTCTGCACACACGGGCCAATACGCACAGCTCCTTGTTGGAGCAAGACCCCCAAAGCTCCGAAGGCGACAGAACTTGCGTCCACGGTGAATGGGCAGGGGGATGAGGGTCCGTGCACAGCGTGGGCCCGCGGCAGCCGTCTGTACAACGACCCGGACCGGCGTGCATTCGGGGTGCGTGTGCCCACTCACGTGAGCGCGGAAACAGCGAGGCGTGGACGGTCCCATGTGCGACTGTTTCGTCTTTATAAAAAAAGCGAAAGTGAAAAACAAAGAAAAGAGGGAGGGCGGGAGGGAGGGACAATGCCACATGCCCTGCTCTCATCCACGCCCGCCGCTTAGTGAACTGGTTTGATGAGGCAGCAAAGGGCACGGAGGTCAGCAAATGAGGAAGCCAACCTCCCTTTACTCTCCGGGATTTGGGGGACACAGGAGGCCAGGGGGGTGACTAGACCTGAGAGCAAAGGCCCCACCGGGAGCTCGAACCTCCACGGAAGAAGAGACGTGTATTTCCCCGGTTTACTATGTGCGAGGCCCTCCGTAAGGATCCCGGTGACAGTCAGGACAGAATGAGTCCTGCTTCTTATTATTTTTAACTTCGTTATTAGTAGTTCCTGTTTATTAAGTACCTACTCTGTGCCAAAGACCGTTAGCGTTTTACAAGCCTCATTTAACTTAATCACCACCACCCGGCTGGAAGGGTGGTTTCTTCCTTTCATAGGTGACGAAACTGAGACTCAAGGAGGTAAAACAGTTTGTCTAAGATCACACACCTAACACGGAAAAGCCCAGAGTCTGGGAACAATCCCCCGCCCCCAGCTAAAGCCCCGAGCGTCTCCGCCACAGCCCCTGCTGACCGATTATAGCAAACGTGGGCTTGGCCTGCGCAGATCCAGCTCTCGGCCGGCACTGGCTGTGGTCACTTTAAAACATACCACAAATTCTCTGACCCTGTCCCCTCCATTGGTGGGGTCTATGCAACCACTGCTTAAGTCTGGATGGGCTTGTGACAGCTTCAACCAACAGGGTAACAGTGGAAGTGACACCACGTGACTTCCGGGGCTAAGTGACGAAGAGGCCACATGGCCAGTTCCCTATGTACTGGGATCCCCCCTTTTCGAGCTCTGGGCTGCTCTATGAGAAGCCTGACTATTTTGAGGCCACCGTGCCATGAGGAAGACCAAGGCCCAGCCACATGCTGGTTATTCGCACTGGCAGTCCAGCCGAGCCGTCTTCCAGTCATCCCAGCCCAGGCACCAGGCATGTAAGCGAAAAGCTTCTAGACGATTCTACCTCCCTGCTGTTGGATTCTTCATGGCGGAGGCCCCACCACTGTGCAGCAGAGCGGTGTCTTCTCCAGAAAGTTCTTCCCACAATCGCAGACTTGTGAGCAAAATAAGTGACTGATTTGGTACACGGCAGCAGATGCCCAGAATACTCGGTGGCTCCGGGCAAGTCCTGGAACGTAGAGCTTTCAAGAACTTTTCCATTGAGCAAATGGATGAGCAGTAGGCATGCTGGTCCTGCCGTCTGCAGCGCACGCGTGCGAATTACCTGGCCAACTGCACAGCACCGCTTAAAGGTAAGCTCAGCTTAGGGGTCCACCTGAGACAAAGCAGGCGCACTGTGAGTCTTGTGTCAAGACAGAAAGAGCTGGAACAGAGCCATTGAACTTTTGGGAGCTCAACCGATGCTGAGACCAGAACGTCCCCGGAAAACTGACTTCCGTTGTCTCCTTTGCATGCCTGAGTCCAGGTGAGCGCCTGGAACCAAATGTCCTTTACAGAGCAGGAGACGCTGGGCTTCTGGGCCCAGTTCACCCCCACTGCAGACAGCGGTCTGGTGCCTGGCAGGCAGCGCTGCTTGGACAGCAAATGCTCAGGTGAATCCCGCTCGCGGTGGCATAAATAGACTGGAGTCGTAGCGGAGGGGTACTGGGCCGGCTGCGCAAGGCCATGCCTGTGAACTGGACCGGCGTCGGTGCGCCTGAGATGTCACCAACTCCTACGAGCAGAAGAGAAGAAACCCAGGACAAGACCTGCAAGGACCTCTGCTGTGATGTACTCAGGTTCGTTGTCAACCACTTACTGAGGGTCAGCTGTGTGCTAGGCCCTCCACTGGCGTGTGACAAAGTGGGTGAGATCATCGTCCCCTTTGGAGAAAAGCTGAGAGCCGCAGGAAACGCGCGCATTGTCTCAGAAGCGGCCAGGCCACCACGTGAGCGCACAGCCCTCCGGGGTCCCCTCACTTGCAGGATGGTCCCTCTGCTTCCTCCTCTCTCGGGGGATGGCTGGTGCCTTTGCATCACGGGGACTGAGTGCAGGATGGGAAGAGGCGTCACTCTCTGATCGCTGGACGGAGACGGTCTCCAAAAGGATTCTGTCACCGAGTAACAGTGGCTGCATCAGGGCTGTCTGGGGACAAAACTGCCACCTCGTCAGCCCCTGTCCTCTAAGCTCTCCGTCTGGACCTAAGTACGAGAAAAGGGTGACTTTGGACAAATAAGGCCAGAGGAAGCCAGACCGCGGAAGGCTGAAGAGTAGACGAAAGAACAGGCTGTTGACAACTCTTCCAGAGCTTTGGCCATGACAAGGAAGACAAACGTGGGCAGGAGCTGCAGGGGACCCGGGGTCGAGTCAGAGGGATCCTGCGGTTCCCTTCTGGACAGCAGAGGCCTGGGGGTCGGAAGGGCGGGGACACCAGCTTTGCAACATCGCAAACCACCAGCGTCGCTAAGAAAGGGCCGTTTCCAGGACAGAACGAGCCCTCAGTGCGCCTTGATGAAGTCCGAGTCCGGGGCCCCGCGTGTGGGCAGCCCCGTCGGCCGGAGCCCTCTGTTCGTTTTCTTCCTTCTTAAGTTCGGAGGCTTCGGGGTCCGCCGGCCTGTGACGACTTCCGTTCCTAACGCCTGAGAAGGCGGGTGGTCGGAGCACGCCACCCACCAGCGTGAGCATTTAGGGAGAACCGGAGGCTCGTCTTCCTCAGGGACAGGTGTTTGCATCCACGTCACGTCCGGGCAGTGCCGCCGGGCAGTACCACCGGGCAGTACCGCCGGGCAGTACCTCCGGGCAGTAC
>PVJL010010842.1:0-41081 GCA_004026885.1 Lyroderma lyra
TTCTTCCCTATGGTGGGTCCAATGCCTTTTTCTCATGTACACAATACACAAAAATTTTCTGTAGTTGTGGGTACAATATCTGCAAACAATTCTAAGACAGTTGGAAGAACAAGTCACTCACCTCTGATGTCCATGTCAAAGAAGATTTGGGGATTACTGGGGTTGGAGGGTTAGCTTGGGGGCATCTCCCAGAGCACCTTGTTGGCCACCTGGCAGCTGAAACCTGAGAGCCAACTTTTGGTTTTGTTGATTATTGTTTTTCCTATTCTCTACTTAATTTTTCTCCACTCTAATCATTTTATTATTTCCCTACTAATGTTAGCTTTGCACTTAGTTTGCTCCTCTTTTTGTAGGCCTTAGGTGTAGAGTTGTGACTGATTTGCGTTATTTGTTCTTTTTAACTTAAGTGTCTACTGCTTTACATTTCCCTCTGAGTGATGCTTTCCCTGCATTTCATAATATTTGGTTTGTTGTGTTTTTGTTTTTATTCATCTCTAAGTAGTTCCCTTATAATTTTTTCTTTGGCCCATGGTTATTTAAGAGTAGTTTAATTTCTACATACAGTTGATTATCATTATTCATGGATTGCATATTTGTAAATTTACCCACTCATCAGAATTTATTTGTAACCTCCAAATCAGTACAGGCATGTGCAGAGTGGTGAAAAATTTGAATCATTGGCATACATGTTCCCAGATGAGGTAGAACAAGTGCTCTGCTTTCTTGTTTCAGCTATTATACTGTAAACAGGAGTCTTTTTCACAGTCTATTTAGTGCCCTGTTTTTCACATTTTAATGCAGCGGTTCTCAACCTGTGGTTTGTGACCCGTTTGGAGGTTAAACGACCCTTCCACAGAGGTCGGTTAAGGCCATTGGAAAACACATATCAGATATTTACATTACGATTCACAACAGTAGCAAAATTACAGTTATGAAGTAGCAACGAAAATAATTTTATGGGGGTCACCACAACATGAGGAACTGTATGAAAGGGTCACAGCATTAGGAAGGTTGAGAACCACTGTTTTAATGCTCTTTGTTGTTGGTTTTGATGTTTAAAATAGTCCCCAAGCACAATGCTGCAGTGGTGTCTAGTGTTCCTAAGCGTAAGAAGGCTGTGATATGCTTTACAAGGAAAATATGCAGGTGTTAGATAAGATTCATTCAGGCAGCAGTTACAGTTCTATTGACCATGAGTTCAAGGTTAATGAATCAATAATACAGTGTATCCAGAAAAAGGAAGGGGAAATTCACCAATTTGTATGTAAGAAAAGTGGTAAAGTAGCATCTGTATAGTATGACAAAGCTAGGGAAAAGATGGAAAAGTGACTAAATTTGTGGATTTATGAGTTGACAGCCAATTTAAAAGGAAAGAACGCATATGAGACAGAAAGCCAAGGAAATTAAAAGTTATGTTACCCAGAGTAAAGAAAATGCTAAACTCTTCTCAGGTGGTGCTGGCTGACTTGCACTTTTCAAAGGGCATGAAAAATGTTAAGCTCGCACTAATCTTGAAGCAAGATCAAGAGGCTACAGGAGAGTTTTAAAGCGTCTGCTAAGTTTTACGTAGGAAAGGGGCTATGCAGGAGAGCATTTTCATTGCTGCCGAGACTGGCTTGTGGAACTGTTCTGTCTCCAGTTCTCATTGCTTCATTTATTTGGGGGAACTCTTACTTAGTGCACATATGTTTATAATTATCTCCTTAATGAAGTAACCTTTTGTCAATAAATATTGTTCTTTCTTTTGTACCAGTTTTTGGCTTAAAGTCTATTTTTGTCTGATACTGGTATAGCCACCTAGCTCTCTTTTGGTTACTGTTTGCATAGAATACATTTTTCCAGTTGTCCACTTTTAACCAGTTTGTGCTTTGGGATATAAAGTGAGTCTCTTTAGACAGCATATAGATGTGTCTTGTATTCTTATCCATTCTGCAAATGTCCATCTTTGACTGGAGAATTTAAACCATTTCCATTTGAAGTAATTACTGATAAGGCCAGACTTGCCCACACACAGAGGGAAGACCATGTGAAGACACAGGGAGAAGACAGCCATCAACAAGCCAACGGGGAGGGGCCTCAGAAGTAACTAACCCGGCTAGCATCTTGATCCTGAACTTTTAGCCTCCAGAATTATGAGAAAAGAAATTTCTGTTGTTTAAGCCCGAAAAAATAATAAGTAATTACTGATAAGGAATGACTTCTGCCATTTTGCTCGTTGTTTTCTGTATGTCTTATATCTTTTTGTTTCTTATTTCCTACATTACTACTTTCTTCTGTGTTTGTTTTTGTAGTATACCATTTTGATTCTTTTCTCATCTTCTTTTGTGTATATTTTTTAGATACTTCTTTGTAATTACAGTGGGGATTACAGTTAACAACAAGATAATATTTTGAAGGTTATAACTGATACTGTTAACGGATTGGATGGTAGATATAAATGAGGAAGTCAAATATAACAAGATGTTTGGCCTTTGGAATAGAACAATGGAGAAGTCATTTACTAGGAAAAAGATACCTACAGGAGTATCTGGTCATCTGGAGAAAAGGAAGATAAATCAGGAATTCCGATTTGGTCATGTTATTTTTGAGATGCTGTTGGACATTGAAGTGGAAATACCAAGTAGGCAGTTAAATATACAAGTCTGAGATTCTGGAGAGGTCCCAGCTAGAGACAGAAATGTGAATTATGAACGTATCATTATATATAATTCCAGAGACTGGATGAGATGATTAAGGAAGTGAGAATAGATTGGGAAATGAAGTAATCTTAGAACTAAGCCTTACATTTATTTTTAGAGACAATTTAATATAAAATTAAAGATAGATGCAGTTTGGATATTCCTAAATATAAATAAATATGCCAGGTGAATTTGTTATTATGCATAAGTCTTCCTCCCTCCACAGCCTCCCCTAGTCTATCTAGTTTGTTTCCTGTAGTAGTAAAATCTGTGGTCTTTTTTTAATCTGCTTAAAGTTAACTAATGAAACCCATCTTTGCTTTGACACTTTGTGATTCAGAATTCCCTTATTCAATGGACGGTAAATATGAAAGTCAGGTAGTCAGAACTGGATTAGGTATTGCCTCCAAATGTGTTTCTTTCCAGGAAAAGAAGAAGAAGAAAAAAAAACCTAAGGAAAAGATTCTGAAGGAAGAGAGTAATGGCTAAAAAATATCAACCAATTAATAAGAATAAAACTTATTCTTTCCCCAACTAGTCAGCTTACCCCAGTGAAGTCTCAGGGTGCTTTGGAATAGGGAAAAGGAAAGTAAAAAGACTCATGGTGTCTTCCTTATTAGCCTGTGTCTCTAGCTCGATTGTATTCCTAACTCTCCTATTTAAACATGTGGAGGATGGTAAACACGAATAAATATGGTCTGAGTTAAGTTAAATTGAGTTTCAGTGTCCCCTACTGTCAGCTCTAGCATTTTGAGACACTATAAATAAAATTTTTAAACTTTCATGTACAAATAATTCCTATCAATAACTGTACATTTTTACTTCCTTATAAGGTCTAAGTGAGGAAAAAAAAAGAAGAGGCTAGCATAGGGGAGTTTCTTGGTTATTGTTGTTTACTTCTTTGGCTCTCCTTGCTATTTAACAGTGTTCCAATAAATTAACAAAAATGTAAAAGGCCTGAGTGCCTTGATAACAAAGACAGAAGCCACTGTTGTCTCTCACCTGTATTATACTAACAGCCTTTTGACTGGTTTCCCTGTTTCCACCCTTGATCTCTTATTGTCTAATCTCAACATAGCAGTCATCATCATACTACTATGCTCAAAACCCTGCAATGTCTCCCCACTTGATGCAAAATACAAGTCAAATATCTTACACTTGCCTCTGCTCTGCTTGCTCTAGTCCTCATTACTTCTCTCACCTCACCTCCTAGTTGCTTTCTCTGCTTCAGCCACACTAGCCTCCTTGTGAGTCACAAAATTTCCTCATTAGAGACTTTGTTCTACCTGATCCCCTTATCTGGTATATGTTCTTCCCTGGGATGTCTGCTTGGCCAGTTTTCTTATGTTTATCCAGTCTTGCCTCAACTCTCAGCTTCTCAACAAAGCCCACATTGACTATCTTTTATTTAATACTTTAACCTGCTCTATGCACACTCCCAAACTCCTGATCCTATTTCTATTACTATTTTAATTATGATAGGCTTGGTTATGCTCTAGGAATGACTTAACCCCCAAATCTCAGCTAACAACAGAAGTTTCTTTCTCATTTTTGTTACATCTTCATTATGGGTTTAGCAAATAGCTTTGTTCCATTAATACTTAGACCCTCAGGAACACAGACTGGTGGAAGCTCACCCATCCTGCAGTGAATCTCAACATGTGCTTTCCAGGGTCACATCTGTGGGGAAAAGAGAGTTCACAGAATGACTGAAAGTGGCATAAGTCACTTTTTTCTCAGCTCATTGTCCAAAACTTGTCACCTGGTCCCAATCTAGCTGCAGGTAAACTGAAAATGTAGGAGGAGCACAAGGAATATTTAATGAACATTTAATGTTTCTTTAACACCTGTTTTCTTTTTCTCTCCATAGTATTTACCATGTTTTATTATCTAATTTATATTTTGTATTACTTATATATGTATATATAATTTATATATCTTATGTTTACTGTTTAGTGCCTGCCCCTACCCCAGCAAGAATGTAAGCTTATTCTACTAGAAAACCACACTACTTACAACGTTTTGCACACAAACCTTTGCTAGTGGTGTTCCTGCTGTTTGTAAGACCCTCTACCTTTCTTTGCCCTGCACTCACTCCTTCTTTTCTCTAAAGACTAAATCCTACTCATCTTCAGTACAACTTGAATTTTTCTTATCTGTGAGTCTTGGTTAACATCCTTAAACTAAGTTAAATGCTCGTTCCTTAAACCACCTCTGAACTTTCAGTATATTTTAATCATAGCATTTACCTCATCATATGGTTACATGTCTCTCTGTTTACCCCATTAACAAGTTTCTCGTGCATATGGAAAAATAGGTAGAGCTTAGAAAAGAAACTGAGGATCTGAACAAGGGCAGTGTAAGTAGGATGAAAAAGATGACAGAATCAAGTAATATTTAGAAGGTAAAATCAGCAAGACTTAGTTACTGGTTAAGTGTGAGGGATAAGGAAGAAATCAAAGATAATTCACATTTATTATTTAGATTATTACTTGTATTATGAGGTTTCCAAATGAAATCGGGGATATGAGAGGAGAAAGAAGTTTTGATGGGACAATAATGAGTTCAGTTTGAGGCATATGTGCAGGAGTTGGCTGTGTGGTTATTAAACCTAAGGAGATGGATAGGTCTTTAGTATGCTAAATAGAGGTTTAAAAAATAAGAAAAGGTGAGGCTACAAGTAACTACTAAGAGTTAAATTATTATTTATACCAATGTTTAAGGGATGAGAATAGGAAGATATGGATGGTTTTGTGTGGGAAACAGAAAAATAGATGGTTAAAAGGGAACCCGAAAAGTGTGATGCTATAGAAATCAACGATATTTAGAGTTTCAAGAAGAAAGTTGCAGGCCATGTTAAATGTAGAAAAGTCAAAACAACTATGTACTAAATCTTTACTGTTCTTCTTATAACTCTACTTAAGTTCCTTCTTTCAACCCCACTTATTAAACCTCCTTGAATTCTTAACTGAATTAAACCATTTTGGCTTCAAATTCTTAAGAATTTGAAGTAATGAAGCATAAACTACCTCAACTGTGCCCCTCACCCCCCCCCTTTTTTTTTTATATAAATTTACTATCATGCCCATCCACCCTTTCTTTCTCTCTAATCCCAGGAGATTCAAAGCTAATTCTTAAATTAGTGCCACTGATATCAAGAGTTGTCTACATTTTTTTTTCCTTTTTATGATCTACTATTCTGGTATCCTATCATATGTTTCTCAATAAAGTTACCATTTAAAATTTTAGCAGAAGTGAAAAACAAGTTAGAAGGTATTGAATATTGACTACAAGATGGGGAAATGTCAATAGAAATTGCAGATAGCAGTTACAATGGAAGTGAGAGGGAGTTAATGCCCAGTCCGCCTCCCTAAGGAAGTGAGGATCCTTACATAGGCCAGATTCAGGCACTATTCCAGAGGCACTTTCATTCTGGAACCATATTAAAAGTATGTTTCCTGGGAGTTCCCTGTCAGTGTAAGTGGCTTAAGGCTTCAGCGCTATCGTGCTGTCAACGCTGCAGCCTGGGTTCAATTCCCAGCCAGGAAACTACCCACATATATTTAAAAAAAGAAAAAAGAAAAGTATGTTTCCTACTGGTTTTTATTCTTCTATAACATGGTGGTGATTGAGTCTTTACTGTGGAGGCAAAAATGCACCAGTTCCCACAATGAAGAGTGTGGAAACATCAGATTTTGTTCATTTGTTCATTCATGGAACAGTATTTCTTGAATGTTGGCTATGTGTCATGCTTAGTGTTAGTGCTGGGAATAAAATGGGAAGTAAAAACACATAGTTCTTTTAATGGAATTTTATAGTATGGTGATTTATTTTTTATTTGCTTGTTTGTATTTAACATAATTTATTTAACTAATTTTACTTTTTCTCCCTTTAGTATCCTCTTGTATATGGACTGATTCTTATTCCCTGCTGGTGTTCCCTAGTTTGCCTAAGTAGAATTTACATGGGAATGCACTCCATTCTGGTAAGGAAAATGTTGCATTTCTAGTGCTTTATTTTTTCAGAAATTGACAGGAATTTTAGTAATTTTTAATCATTTGCAAACTTATATGAAACCTAAATGAGAAAATATAATTATTGTAAATCTTGTAAAATTATTGTAAAAATATCAACAAGCTTTGTAAAGTTTTAACATAGTAATCATGTATTTCATAAAAAGAGCTCCCAGCAACCACAATCACCAAGTATTATACTCAGGATAAACATTTCTGAGAAAATACCGTTTTTATTTTCCTTCTCATTCTCTTCTATGCCTCTCCTAATTCTGAGTCAAAACCTGCTGTGTGAGTACAGAAACTAAGAGCTCTACTTATTCATGAAGACCTAGTGATTAGAAACTTAAATGTACTTAAATTATGCTGGTGCTACTTATACTTACATATTAAACACAAGTTTTCTTTTCCAACAGTATTTTAGGGCTCAGAGCAGATATTTTATTTTGAGAATGCAATTCAATTTTAAAAGCAACAGCATAGGGACCTTGCACTCTTTTCAGCCAAACCTACTCACTTCACTTCCTCTCTATGCTTATTGACATTCCCTTAGTTCTGGCCTGCCCCATGTCTTAATCAGATTGCTGCACACCGCTTCTTCTTCGTCTCTTTTAAATTATTTATTATTAAATTTATTGGAACACAGCTTCTTAATTAGTAGTCTTATTTCCAGTTTGACAGTGCTCCATGCAGTGTTCAGTCTCCTGTTATAATATACTTCCTAAAACGCAAATATTACTGAATGATTTTTATTTCCTCACATGCAAAGGATGTTTCTTACCTCCATACCTTTAGGATTGCTGTTAACCTCTATTTGAAATGCCCTTTACTATTCTTAGCTTAGTTAACTATCCTATTTATTCTTCAAGAGTCACAAAAATGCTCTTCTAAAATCCTTGCCACCTTTCCCATCTTTCCTTTCTTAAGACTGGTCAGGTGACTAGAGCATTTTGAGCATAATTCTGGCATAGCACTTATCCTAAATTGGAAATGCTTTTTTTCCTTATCTGTCACCCCCAATACACAGTAAGCAACATGAGAAAAGTAACTGTGTCTTTTCTCTCTCTCTATCCCTTGCATCTAGTGTGGTGTCTCATAAGACACTTTCTGAACATAATATGTTATATATTGTTAGATAAAGAATCAGAAAAAAAGTGGAGATATGTGAACCAATTCATGGAATTCCTAAATTTCTAATGCATTATATCAAATTTTTCTTGTCCTCAACAACTTTTACTTTTAGAATTTTCTACTCATTAGGTTTTTTCATAGCTGTGGAAATACTGCATTTCAATTTCTTAGATTGTTTGCCTCTGGCACTTCCCCTTCACTTGCAAACTTTCCAGAAGTCCCAAGTCTGATTTTAATAAGCAGATTATTTGTTTGACTTTTTATAATTATTTATATTAAGACAAATTGTGGATATATGTATAGTTCTATCTTTCTGGCTAATCTCTACTAATTTTATGAGAGTAAGTACCAAGGTCTTATATATCACATTTAGTTTGTCACAATAAAATGTTATACATCACTGTGCCTTGTTAGTTATTCCTTTTCACTGCCAAAAGTTAGCTACATCACTTTTACAGAACTTCTAAATGGTTATGCATATTGGAGTGATAAAAAAATAAATCTTGATATTTCTTGAAGGAAAAGATATTAAATAATCTTACCTATCCCTAGATTCATTATCATCACACAGTGATTAATAAGAATCTGATCACAGTAGACTCTCAGTTAACCAGCACCCATAGAGATTGGTATTAATAGATTCTGGATAAATGTAAGTAGACTTTCTGTTAACTGGAGCTCAAGCAGCCAGCAAAGAACTCAAGCAACCGGCAAGATCCGAAGCAACTGGCAAAAAACATTAAGAGTGCCAGTTGTTTGAGTTCCAGTTAACAGAGAGTCTACTATATATTGAACATACATGGAGTTCCCTGGTGGTGTAGTGGCTTAAGGCTTCATCGCTGGCTCTGTCAGCGCTGTGGCCTGGGTTTGATTCCCGGCCAGGGAACCATCCACATACAAAAAAAAAAAAAGTTATATTGAACATACAATCTCAGGGATGCTTCTCTTTAAAACAAAATTTAGTGGATTGGTCAAATATTCAAGGGAGTTTAGTGCATTTTTTATATACCAGGTAATGTGTACTCCTGAGTCAGCTGAAGTAAAAATAGTATTTATGTATTATGTTTCGAACAGTGACTCTGATAACCTTAGTCCTTTTAGCTATTCAAAATATTTTGTCCCATGTGTAGTGTTATAAGTTTTTATATTTCTTTTAAAAGTAAAATCACAGATAGCTTACAAGCATTGTAAATTTGATTCTGTACTATAACCACAACTATTCCTAATTAATAATATATTGCTTATCATTTTATAATTGATACAATGAACCCATTTTTTTACATTTGATTTTAATAGACTATATTTTGCTGTGTATAATGCACACTTTTTATGCCCAAATTTGTGAGGGGAAGATAAGGATGCACATTATACAGGGGTAGTACTAATTTTGCATCTATGTAAGTTTTTAATTCTTTTATTTATGCTTATGAGTTAAAAGTGTAATTCTAGAAATCAATAATGATACCTCTGCAAAATGATACCTTGGAATATGATAATTGGGTTTTTAATATACAAAAATTTTATACATAAAATTAGTAAAATGTTTACTTACAATTGTAGTAAAAGTTTATATGTCTACAGGGCTGTCTGGAAAGGATCCAGCCATGTAATATGAAAAATAGAGGCATTTATGGCTGGATTTTTTCCAGATAGCACTCATATATATTGAAAGGCTTTTTAGAAAGGTATTATGAGATTATAAAGTAGTGTCTACCTCTAACCCATTTTTATAACAAGAAATAAAAATCAAACCAATCAAGACCCTCCCCCTCCAAAAAAAAAAACAAAAAAAACATGTTACAGGGAAAGATCTAGAACAGTAAATACTTAGAGTATTAATATTGGTTCTTCCTGGATAATAACTATTAGTTATTGTTTATTTGTGTTTTCTAGTTTTTCTATAGTATGTATTGAATTTAAATTTTATTAAGGACGGATTTTGAAATTTTTATCTTAAGATAATCAAAGACAAACCATTTCAACAATATATTTTGTTGTTAGAAGCCCTGTTGGCATCACTTACTTATTAAAATTAGAAGCAGAATACCTGAAATACAATTTAAAAAAAAAACACTAGGAGACAACCAGAGTTCTAAATTCTGATCTCAACTAATAACTTGACTCTCTTGTTCTATTTCATCAGGAAAATGAAAAAGAGAAAATTTCAGATTTAATACATAATAAATTTTTATTGAATTTATTATGATATTTGATATTTTCTACCAGAAATTTGATGATAACCCCAAAGATTCCACTGAAATGCATAGTTATCTATCAATTTTTAGGGCATAACTTTATAATTAATATGTGTCTAAAATTATTTGCTAAGTTTTTTTTTTTTTTTTTTTTTTGGAAAATTTGCTACTTTTTGTTACCTTTAACATTAATTTTCTTTATTACACATACTGTGATGTAATGCTTAAAAGCACTTAGGTATGAATTTTAATGTTATACATTAAATATCACAGTGATAGTCACCACATTTATGTCCTGAACATGATCATTTGTTCCTTCTGGTTTTGTTGCATGGAAGTTCAATATCTACCCTTACTATCTAGGGTAATATCATAAATAATGAATAAACAATTGAGTTATTACTCAATCAGAAAAGGAAGCAGATTTGTATAGTCTTGTAGCAAACTAACTTTAATATTCATGGAGACATACAAAAAAAATAGAGGACAACAAATATTGGATGTTTTATGTCATACTGAAATATACTTCTAAAAGTATGACTGAAGCGTTCCCTGGTAGTGTAGTGGCTTAAGGTTTTGGCGCTGGTGCTGTCAACGCTGTGGCCTAGGTTTGATTTCCAGCCAGGGAGCTATCCACATACCAAAAAAAAAAAAAAAAGAAGGAAAAAAATGTATATTAAAAAAAAAAGTATGATTGATATGAATCATCATTTTAAAGAATTCACATAAAAGTAATCGAACAAATCTTTAGAAGTCGCTTAATTGGTTATTTTTTCATTTTTAAAGTATTATAATAAACATTTTACAGGAATGAATATGTACCTCCATCTATAAAATGAAGAATTGTAATTTTTTTTTTTTTTTTGTATGTGGGTAGTTCCCTGGCTGGGACTCGAACCCAGGCTGCAACATTGACAGCGCCAGCACCGAAGCCTTAAGCCACTACACCACCAGGGAACTCCAAGAATTGTAATTTTTAAAAAAGCCAACTTCAGAGTAAATATGTATGGTTTTATATAGGTAACTCATCAATTGTCATTTAATTAAAATACCTAACTTGGTACACATTCTGTATGAGAATTATAAGGCTCAGAACATTTCCATATTAGCATATAACCTAAAATTTTGAGTCAGTCATGAAATTTGAATAAAATAAAAAGTAAGAACTTCTGTCCTGGTAACAAAAATTATGTGGTTATTCCATGAGACCTGTGTCTTTAATATCAAGTTAGGGAAGAAAGGGTAAGATAACAAAGAAAGAAATATAACCTCATGAATTGAAATTATTTGGCAATTAAGGATTTGAAATATGAAGAATAGAGTTTGACAGTCACATAATAGGAGAGCTCCATATGCAAAAGTATGGTCAGCGTTTTCATTACTTATGGAATCTTTGAATAATTGCGTAATTCAGTTAATCAGAATTCTTAGGTAACTTTTAGTGTGTATCAGTGACTTTTCATGGAAGACCTCATATTCAAAAATATTTTTGAAAATTTAGTTTCTTTTCACTTCCAAAATTTAATTCCCAATGCTAAGACTTTTTTTTTTTTCTGACAAATGTATTGAGCACTTGCAATCTATGAGATTGAGTCTAGCTGTGTGACCTTAGGCTAGTTGTCTTTAAAAACTGATTAAGATAAGTATAAATTTACATCACACTTGGATACTTGTGAAAGGTTAAAATGGTATTTTTAATATTTATTTTGGGGACAACATCAAAATGAGGTTGGTTGTCCCAGGCAAGCCATATCACAGTGGTTATGAGGATTAAATGTGTCAATAAATATAAAGTGTTCCAACAATGTTTTTAGTACATAAAGTATTACTATTCCCTGAAAATGTCTTTAGCCTAAATTCATAAAGAAATTATGTTTCATCTATTTCTCTTACTGAGTTCTTGTCAGGCAAATGTAGTAAGTCTAAAGAATTACTTTAACTGTTTTAATTTAACTAACAGAATATTTATTGTCTGCATGCTGTGTGCCAGGCACTGAGTATATATGTTTAAACAAGATTAAGTCTTTGCCTTTGAGAAATCAGTCTAAATATTAATATGTAATATAAATATGTAACAGTAGTTCTCAACTGCGGCTACACAGTAGAATCACTGGGTAGCTTTAAAAAAAAAAATACTGATGCCCCACTCCCACTTCACTGAATTAAATTAGTATCTCTGAGGATTTGCCCAGGCACCAATCTTTTTGTAAAATTCCCTCAGTGGCTTTAATAGGCAGCAAGTGTATGAATCTTTGGTTTTTGGGGGAGAAGTAAACAAGCAAAGAAATGGAAAACATTATGGTAACTGTTGTAGCAGGTATGTAGAAAATGTTAGCAAAGAGGAGGAAGTTCCTTATTATGAGGTAGGTAGATCCCTGAGCAGAATCTCAAAGATTATGTGATAGTTTCCCAAAATGTAGGTGGGAAAGATAATTCCGAAGGAAATAGTCTATAAATTCATTATGGGATCTGGCTTTCAAGCTCAATAATAGGCAGAAGCCAGATATAAAATGCTTTACATGTCTTTCTAAGCACTTCGAATACACATGTGGTATTTATTGCCTTAGTTGTGAACAAAACAGTATTTGCTCAAAAAGTTTTAGTTGAATATTCAATTGTTAGTCTGTTTAGTAACTGTCTGAATCTTCTGTAGCTGTTTTTATATTCTGTAGTTTGGGAATTGAATGTTGTTTAGAACAATAGTTTCAAGCATTGTACTGTTGACTGTCAATCCACGACAAAGGTTTTATTGAATTGCTACTGCACATTGAGGACAATGGCAGGAATTTGGAGTATATTGAAGTCTACATTGTAAATGCAAACTTAAAATTTTTTTGAATAACATTTCTTTATGATCTTGTAGCAGCAAAGGCTTTCTTAAAAAATACTGATAAATATGACTTCATTAAGATTTAGAACTTTTGTTCACCAGAAGATGCCATAAAGAAAATGAAAAGGCAATCCACAAATTCCAGAGATGTTTACAGCACATCTTATTAATAATTTTTATTGATACAGTATTTATATGAGGACTATAAAGAAATTGTGTATATTAGCAAGAAGAAAGTCCAAAAGAAGGGTTGCACAGAAGACACAAATATACATTGCACAGAAAAGGAAAAGCCCATAAACTTATGAAAAAATAATAATCAGGAAAATGCAACATCGATTGAGATAGGAACTTTTACACGCATTTTGGATTTTTTATTGTCTTATAAAATCGAACATGCACATAGCCAATGATTTTGCCATTCCATTCATAGCATATGAGGGCTGTCTGGGAAAAATCCAGCTATAAATGTCTCTAGTTTTCATATTACATGGCTGGATACTTTCTGGACAGCCCTCATATAACTTGGAAAAACTTGCAGACCCACACCAGGGAACATCAAAAGAAAGAACATAATAGCATTATGTATAATATTCCTGGTTGGCTTCAGAATAGATAAATACCAATTAAGAAAGCATTCAAGTTCAACCATAACCAATGAACTAATCCAAAACCTGAAAACAACCTAAATGACCATCAGTGGGAAAATGGATAAATAAGTTGTATAATCACACAGTAAAAGTATTACACAGTTGTGGAAGTGAATGATCTACAACTACAATCAATGAATGATTATTAAAACTTAATATTCAGTGTAAAAAGCAAATCAAAGGAGACAGCATACTTTATGATAACATTTTTATACATCTCAGAAGCAAAACTAATTATATTTTGTTTGAAGATATGTAAACAATTTTTGTTGTGTTTTTTTGGTAGTGGTTCCCTGGCTGGGAATTGAACCCAGGCCGTGGTGTTGAGAGCACTGAAGCCTAGCCACTACACCACGAAGGAACCCTAAAACAGGTATAGTGGCTAGGCTTCACCGCCGTGGCCTGGGTTTGATTCCCAGCCAGGGAACCACAAAACAAACAAACAAAACAGGTTTATAAATGGTGTCTGGGGAGGATGTAGAGTGATAGAATTGGGAGATAGCACACCAGTAGATTCAGAATACTATTAATATTACAGTTCTTTTTGGGATAGTGATTTTATAGATTTTTTTTTAATTCATTTTTATTGTTAGACTTATTGGGGTGACATCTGTTAGCAAGGATTACATAGGTTTCAGGCATACAATTCTACAGTGCATTGTCAACTTGATGTATAATAAGTTCACCACCTAATGTGACTTCTCTTTCCATCACCTTATATTTAGCTTCCCCCCCTCTAGATATTAATTTTATAAATTCATATTCGCTCACTTATCTTTTTTCTGTGTAACCGAGTATTACATAATAGAAAATCTAAGACAGAAAAACATTAAGCAACTAGTCTGCTTAACTGTTGAGTGATGTTGAGTGACCACTGTTATTGGCAATATAAAGACAACTAGTATGAAAAGAGTGGTTTCAGTGCACTGATGAGTTTAGAAAAAAAAATAGAAGGGAGGAAGTAGAGGCAGTGACTATAAACAACTCCTGATAAAATCTTTAGTAACAGCATAGATCCCAGAGGGATCTTGTTTTGTTTTGTTTTGTTTTAAGGGGGGAATTCTGAAACATTTTTGTTCATGTCAGGGATGATTCAGAAAGGAAAGTTCTTAGAGTAATAGCTTTATTTCCTCTAGTAAACCATTTTCTATCACCTACTCAATTGTTTATTTCTAAAACTAAGAGTCATCTTTGATCCTTTTCTCTTTTACTTCCCTCCCACATTCAATTTATCACCAAGTTGAAGTTATCAATTTTAAATAGTTCACTAAATCCATCTATGTACTTCTCTTCATGTACGAGTAGATATGGACCATGTCTAGAGTAAACCACTGCAGTAGCCTTCCACCAGTGTCTCCATTGGTCTCTTGGCCATTCCATACCTTTTCTCTATAATGTATTACACAGCAGGTAGAATGTTACACTCCTACTTTTCAAATCTTTCAATGAATGGTTCCCTGTCACTTTTGAAATAAAATTTAAACTTCATGATTTGGCCTCTGCCTATCTCCGTGACCTATCACATCCCTCTTTCCTTTGCTCACTTTTTGAGCCACACTGAATTTCTCTGAGTTCTTTGAACTCACTAGGTTTTTGCCTCAAGCCCTTGACACTTGATATTCTCATTACATGGAATACTTTTCTTTAGATATAAAGATAGGGCTCACTTTTTAGAATTGAGTCTCTGCTCAAGTATCACCTCCTCAGACAGGTTTCCCTAATCACTCTAATAGGGAAATCATACTAACCCATTGTCCTTTTTAAGTTTTTTTCATAAGACTTAAAACTATCTGAAATTATAATATTTATTTCCTTTTTTACTTGCAGTGTTATTATCAGTCTTCTCCACTAAAACATAAGCTCTATGACCGCAGGAATTTTTTCACTTTTTTTTTAAATTCGTTTTTATTGTTAGACTTTTTGGGGTGACATCTGTTAGCAAGGATTACATAGGTTTCAGGCATAGAATTCTACAGTGCATTGTCAACTTATTGTATAATAAGTTCACCACCTTTGTCACTTTTTAAAGCAATATATCCTCAGTCTCTAAAATATTGCCGGGCACATGTAGGTACTCAATAAGTATTTGTTTAGTGAATGAATGAATAAATGAATAAAAGAAAATACCCAGGCCTTGTATTTTCTTTAATCATGGAAATAATGTATTTAAATTCATGAAAATGAAGATGGTTTCTTTGAAAAATAAGTTTACTCTATTTTTCTCAGAAGTTAAAGCTACATAATTTAAGCATAGTTAATCAGTTGGGATTTGTGCGTAGTATATACATATTAACTTAAATTTATAAATACTTACATTTATATATACTTGCATTGTAAGTTAATTTATAAAAGGGTAGAACTATGAAAACATAATTATTATTTCAGTAGACTCTCCATTAACTAGAACTCAAGCAGCTGGCACTCTGAAGCAACTGGCAAAAAGATTTTGCCAGTTACTTGAGTTCCAGTTAATGGAGAGTTTACTTACATTTATCCAGCACTACCAGTCCCCATGGGTGCTGGTTAACTGAGGGTCTACCGTATTAATGAATCTTTTTTATTATCATTAAAAGTTTTTAGGCCATTTAGTAAAATTTACTTTGAGAATGCGACACATTTTAAAAATTGATTCTCTTGACATTTGAAGTGTGAAACATACAAGGGCTGTCTGGAAACATTTCAACCATAAATGCCTCTATTTTTTATATTACATGGCTGGATACTTTCTGGACAGCCCTTATATAAAATTTTTAATGCCCCAAATAATATTAAACTAAATAACTCTACTCTTCTCTTTTCCCAGGATATTATTGCTGGATTCCTATATACCATTTTAATCTTAGCTATCTTCTATCCACTTGTGGACCTGATTGACAACTTCAACCAGACTCACAAATATGCTCCATTCATCATCATTGGGCTTCATTTAGCCTTGGGGATCTTTTCTTTCACTCTTGACACCTGGAGTACATCCCGAGGAGACACAGCTGAGATTCTAGGAAGTGGTGCTGGAATTGCCTGTGGATCTCACGTTACTTATAACATGGGTCTGGTATTAGATCCTCCTCTAGATATATTGCCTTTAGTTAGGCCCCCCATTACTGTGACTCTGTGTGGAAAAGCCATATTGAGGATCCTCATAGGGATGTTATTTGTACTCTTAATCAGAGATACAATGAAAAAGATCACGATTCCTTTAGCCTGTAAAATCTTCAAAATACCATGTGATGATATTCGAAGAGCAAGACAGCACATGGAAGTTGAACTTCCCTATCGGTATATTACCTATGGAATGGTTGGTTTCTCTATCACATTTTTGATTCCTTACATATTTTTCTTTATTGGTATTTCTTGATGGAGAAATATTGTTTTTAGTAAGAAAGGAGGGTATTTGTTATATCTAAAAATATATTCTAGTTAAAAGCCAAATCAGAGTTAGGCTTTTGCAGGAATTTAACTTAAATAATTATTTAAGTAAATTCATAAGAGTTGGTGCATTTTATCTTTGCACATCCAGATATTGTTTTAGGTGAGCTGCGCTATTTCAACACTGAGAAAAAGAAAAGTACCCATTTAGAATGTTCATGTACTATTTGGAGGGTTTAGTGCTGTTTTGGATTCATCATATATAATATATATTAAGGTACATAATATGCAGTTATATATCTAATATATGTTATATATAAGATAGTCCACCTAAGTTTTTAAAACTCTGGGTGTGTATTATAAAATCAATAATAATATGCAAACAGTTGTGCCTGTGTATTTGGACTTACTACAGGTATGTTTTTATTAACAGATATATTTAAAGTTTATTTACTGTGGGAGCCATTTGCTAATTAAATTGCATAATTGCTTGACCAGAATTCATATGTTACTAGATACTGGTTTACTGCCTCTTTTTACACTGCCATCACCTTTCATGTTACCCATGATGTTCAACTGGGGAGGCATTTCTAAAGGACCAAATTTTCAGAAAAATGCATTTTTGGATTCTTTTTTTTTTCCAGGTCTGTACACTGTGTTGAATGTACTTTATTTGCAGTTGTTCTGGACATCAGTTTAATAATTCAGGAATTGAATTGTATTGCTTGTTAATTGTGCCTTTCTGTTGCTGTATTGAGGAATGCCATGTATACTGTGATATAAAAATAAGATGCTAACTTAATCTTACATATAATCAATCAGGCAAACATTTTAAAAATATATGTCAAGCTAACAGAACTTAGAAGTAAAACACACTCAGTTCTTTAGCCTTTGTTCAGAAGGAAATGTGGAATGGGCTAAACTTTCTCACTAATTTATTGAGAAACTAAATAGATAAATATTTCCATTTTTCTAGAAAATTTTTTCTGTGCATTGTTAAGTTATAGGAACAAGATAATTCTTGTGTACATTATCTTGATTGTTTATGCTGCAGGTAGATGTTCCCAGTGAACGTAAATGTAATTGAGATTTTTAGATGGACAATGCACATGCTTCATATGTTAACAAACCATGCTTCTAAATTATTTGGAAATGATTGGATTTATCAGTTACTTTGTAATATCTACTTATAAATACTTATAAAATCTAAAAGTATCAGTATTTAGATCCTATTATTTTTTTCAAATTTATTTTTACAGTGGAAAATTTGGGTGTAGTATTAAACTATTCCTTATTCTGTCTGTGCCTCTATATTTTGAAGTGTAATTATAATTAAGTCAATACTGAGTTTATTTGTAGTAAGTGTTTCATAAAGAAGAGAATTAACTTTCCACATAAATGAACATCAGGTATAGAATTACCAACTTCAGTGCAATATCTGTCTGATTATCCAGGAGTATCACTTAAGATGTTTCTATTTTGGGCAGTGTAACTATTCGAGCTCATATTTTTATAATTCTGATCGAGTATTTAGGGACATGGTAATTTTTACCAATACTGAATCTGATAATTTTAAATAAAGCAACTAAATTTGGGACATTTACCCATTAATTAACAGGAAACCAAGGCACTTGGGACATATTGGTACGTTGGAAAATGTGCGAAGAACTTTTCTTTCAAAATGTGTTTAATGAATCAAATGTTAGGAACCATTTCCTATAATTTGGGTCTGTGCCATCTTACTAATTTTTATATCTAGTGTTAAAGGTATTTGAAAATATTTCATTTTTTGTGTTTTATTATTTTCTGTTCTATGATAGCTCCATGCTAAATGTATTTAAAAATAAAAGCCAAATGCAGGATTGGAAGGTGTTTTGTTTTGTTTGCCTTCTATACATTTGTCTCTGTATTATCTAGTAGAGATTTCATAAAGTGTGTAGGATTTTCATTTTATCAGGCTTTCCCTCGGAAGCATTTTATTCAAAATCAGAGTGCTGTTTTCAGTAGACATTGAAAAAATTCTTTAAGGTTCACCTGACTTTGGGCTCCATTTATGGTCATTCTGACATTGTACTTTTAGTAAAAAGTTTTATTTCTTTTTAAAATCTTACATATAAAACATTTTAGTAAAATGTGTGGGTAACTATTGTAGGTAGTTGACTGCTAATCATTAATTCAGAAATTAATCATAAAACTAGGACAAGGTACATTTTCAAGCAAAATAAACATGGATATTTCATTTTGTAATTTTAAAATGCCATGATATGTGAATTGCAAAAACTAGGTCTGCCAGAAACTCATTATAAGACCTAATATAAAGCAATGCTACTACAGATTTACATAATTTTTATTTTATTTACTAGTTTGCTTTATAAGTCTTTAAAAAGTGCTTTCAAAGTTAACATAAAAATTAATTCAGTGATATAAACAATTTAAAAGCAAATTTTCATGAAACATTTGATAGAGTAGGTAACTACTAAAATGTTTTTATTTTGAATATACATATAATCGCAGTTTTATATGACAGAGATATTTTTTGATTGTCAAAGCAATCTCATTTTTGTTAACAAAGAATGTTTACTCTAGATTTTAAAACTTAACTATTTAATCTGGACATCAGGGCCAATTTTTAATATTCGACATTACAGTTGAATTCATTTTTCTAAGGGAGCTCTGGTTTAGGAAGGAAATTTTTTTAAGAAAGGCAAGCGGCAATAGTTTGAGGAAGAGCAATTGAACATAGTATGCTGGATATTTTGTCAGATTTGGGTCATCTTCTAGTTCCTTCTACAGTATACATAAGAGAAAAAATTTTACGCTTGAATTTCAATTGGTTTCATGAGTTATAAAGAGCACAATAAAAATAAATTTTAACGTGCCAATTGTAAAGGACATTTTAGACAGCTCTTCATTTTTAATCCCACTACAGACTCACTACAGATCTCCTTATAAAATATTTCTTCCTCATGAGATATACAGTAGGGAAAAATAAAGAGAAATAAAAGAAACATTTTTATTTTTACAGAAATAATCACTAAGTAGCTGGTATTTTCTAATTTGTTCTTTTTTCCCTTCAACATCTTTAGTCTTGTTGTATTTCCATGAATATCTAAAAAGCCCAGTCTCTAGTACTGAAAACAACAGGATATGACAGGATATTTATTTGTTTTTTAAGGGTTCCCCCTCATTTTCTGAAAGCCAGATGAACTTTAAAATTGCTTTATGACCTATGCTAACAGATTGTATCATGATACCTGCAACATTGTTAGATTTGTTTTTAATCTTAAATGTCACAGAGTCCATTATCTCAAGTTTTAAAAGTTTGTATGCTTACCAACAGATTCATAGACACAGATAAAACTGATGGTTAGCAGATGGGGTGGGTTGGGGAGATGGGTGAAAAAGGTGAAGGGAATATAGTCATATTGTGATAAATTTGCACACTGACAGATGGTTACTATACTTAGTATGGTGATCACATCATAAGGTATATAAGTGTCAAATCACTATATTGTATGCCAGCTATACTTTTAAAAATGTTCCTAAATTTAACAATTACGTGGGTTGTAATACGTTTCTGAGATATAAAAATGGTTTCACTTTTTAAAAAAAATTACCACAATAGTATTGCCTCTTCAGATTTGAGGTTTATCCCTTGTCCTACATTATAGGTTCTCAGAACTGAAACTTACTATAATTCACATCTTATTTATGTATTACTGTAAAATTTTGTTCTTCATCTCTATATAGTGTTAGCTTCATGGAGAAAAATAGCTTGTGCCTCTGTTTACTCTGCGTCCTGAGACACAGGAGGCATTCAGTTAGTGAATATACATAGATAGGCTTAATGTGCATTTTCCTGGGGAAAAATTCTACAGCTTTCATCAGATTTCTCAAAGAGATCAATGATCTAAAAAAGTTTAAAATTATGTAATAGTCTACCTTTTACTTCTTGTTTTAGCTGTTTTAAAAGTTTAAAAGCTTCCAATTTATCTGGTAAGAATTTTGTCACTTTCATGCAAATATTTAAAGGGTAATAATTTAGATTCTTGAAATATTTTGCATGTAATTACTGCAATTCTCTGTTGTGTACCCATAGACTGTGATTTGTATTTAAATTAGTTTTAAGATATTATTTTCTTTAGAGTTAAAACCAAATCTGAAAAGAAAATATTCTGCATATATAGAGATATAACTTTAGTTTTTAGTAAGATATATAAATATGTTCATGGAAATGTTACTTCGTACACAGTTGATCTTTATTTTATTTATTTATTTTTTTTTGGCGGGGGGTTAGTTCCCTGGCTAGGAATCAAACCCAGTACAGTTGATCTTTAATCTTTCATATAAGCAACTACTTCACAATCTGTAGTTTTTATAATTAAAGTGTTATTTATTTATAATTAAAATGTAGATGAGATATATTCAGGGCTTAAATATCAATTTTTTTACTTAACCATATTTAAAGGCTCCCCCTAGTCCCAAAGGTCTCCAGGCCCTGCAGTTTTTTAAATTGAGAAATAATTTACATATAACTTTGTATTAGTTCTAGGTTCACAACATAATGATTTGATATTTGTATATATTGTGAAGTTACCACAATAAGTATAGTTTATATCTGTTCCCCATACATAGCTACAAATTATATATATATATATATATTTAATTCATTTTTATTGTTAGACTTATGGGGATATTTTCTTTTGATAAGGACTTTTAAGATCTCTCTTAGCAACTTTCAGCTATGCAATAAATACAGTATCATTATCTATACTCACCATGCTGTATATTGCATCTCCATGACTTACAAGTGGAGGTTGTACATTTGGACCCCCTTCACCCATTTCACCCATACCCTTCCAGGCCCAGATTTGTGGGACTCAGTTGGGGTTGGTGACAGTACATGGATTCTAATTTCCCTAGTATTTAAAGGATAACCCCCCTTCCATATCAGTTGATTTAAGGGATAAAATTCACTGAACTTGTTTTAATAGATAGTGTTATTTTTGCCCATTTCTGATTGTAATGCTGTGATAATGCTCTTAAAATAGCAAAACAACTGAAGTAATAACTCAACATTTTCTACTCTGCAAAATGTTTCAAATAGCTTTGCAAAATAAATATTTTAAAAATATTTCTTTCTCTTGGCAGTTTATTCCCAAAATCTTATTTAAATTACTCATTGACACAAGCAGTGAATTTTTAAATTTAACATGTAACTATATAACTTATAAATGTCATTGATCAATTATAAACATAAATATTATATTTATATCTGAAATACTTTTTTACCTTTCCTAAAAATAAATTGTCTACATTTCCCCACTATATTTTATATGTTAAGGTTAAGGGTGATTATAGAATTATTAGTATAAATATTTTATATATGTGGGATGTTAGAGTCCATATATATGGCAACTTCTTACCCAATTCATAAATCTATAATATTAACAGGTAATCATGTACGATCTTAAATACTTCCTCAGGCAGATTGTAACTATGATGCATTGTTGAATAGTTCTAAGGAAAATAACATTTTGATGGGCCAAGAGCAGTGTGGTGCATCAGAGGATATACATTTTTAGGAAGAAGAAATTGGATGAATCAAAGCATGGAAATGGGATTGTGTTAGATATGTTTGGCAAACAAATGAATTGCAGTTTGTCTGGAGCATCAAGGTACTTAGAAGGGAGTAGTAGTATATAAAGCTGGAAAGTTTGTTAAAATGTTTAGTATGCGTGGGTGTAGTGAAGTGGTGCCTTTCTTGACCACTAGAAGAGCTGCATTATTTACCAGTGCTGACTTAGCTTGTGGATAAAATTATACCCAACCTGAAGGTCATCAAAACTATTGTTTGATAAATAAGTTATTTAATTATTAAGTATTATTTACTTTTTATATCTATGATTTAAAAAATTACGTATTTTGCTCTAAGTCTTGTTTACTTATTAAAAGGAGAAATAAGGCCATTTATTATCCTGGATTTTTATCCGAAGCTCAAGGCCTTGAATTTTAGTGCCATGAATGGTGACTTGGGTAGTTGCAGTTATTTAGTGAAGGAGCCCTCAGAGAGTTAGGAGAACTTTGTGAGGTATACTCCCCCCACCTCACCCGTTAGTTTGTGATCTCCTTGGTAGCTCCTTGGTGTAATTCGAAACATACATACAAGGAGAGCAGAGGGAGACTTAAAGAAAGAGGCAGACCACTCCCATTCATTGGTAGCAGGTTTAAAAGGGGAATTTAAAAGGTTTGTCTTGGCCATCAAGTACATCTCCACACCTGCTAGCCAAATCTTAAAAATTTATATAGAGGCCCTAACTGGGGTAGTTAATATACTGTCCAGATAGTCTCAGAAATACCTTATTCTCTCAAGGTTTTATGTACCCTTGGCGCAGCTTCTGGGAACAAGGAAGGCAAGAGGAACACACATTGTAGACATGGGAGGAATGGGAGCCTCCAGTTCCCACTCCATCTCACGGGTCAACCCGTAGTCATGTCTTGACGTCCTCCTCCACCACCACCTTCCAAAACCTCACCAGAGGGTTGTCAAGCAAACTGAGGACATACCCGGAAATGCAAGGAAGTGTCTACAGACCAGTTCCAAAGGGGTTTTTTCTGTGTTCTACATGCTGGACTGCCTCCCAGAGGACTGCAATTCCCAGGCATGCTCTGGGAATAACGTTAGTGTTCTTCACCAACTTAATCACACCACCATACTTGGCCGTGAAATTCCATCTGTGGATTGAGCTAAGAAGCTATCATACATCCGACTAACCACAACTGCTTGGGACATGAAGACTGTGAGGTAAGTATAGGAAGGATGTTTGCTAGTAGAGTCACAGAGACACCAGAAATATGTTACATATGTGTGAAGTAATCTACAATACACCCATGACCACCTAATTTTTCCAAGATTGTGCAAAAAGTTCTTTGCTTCCTCATTAGATATGTGTGTGTGTGTGTGTGTGTGTGTGTGTGTGTGTGCATGACCATATTGTATTACATTTATCTTATAATTAGCCCTCAAGCATGTTACTAGACATTGCAGATCTGCAAGTATAGCCACTCCATATGTGTCATTCACCTGCAGCTCTCATTCCAAAGAAATGGTTGAAGACTTTTTTCTGGAGCAGTTCCATAAGTAGAAAGGAAAGATTATAGTGTTCTGTCTTTGGAGGCTTTAAGGTGTCCCATATCATGATATGTTATACCTTATTCTTGCCCGTCAAGTCTATCATAAAGCTGGCTTCAGATTCTAGGTTTGCAAGCAGTGTTTTTTCTCAAATCCTGACCCTGCCATTTTACAGAACTCTTGTTTATTATCATGAAAATTTTTGTGTATGAATTCCATCCTGTATGAAGATGCTGGTGCCAAACTGGCATTGACTTTCATGTTCCCATTCTGTGTCTGTTTTCGCCAATAAACACAGTGACAAAACAGGTATGTTAGATAAAAGAAATAGACTTAAGCCAGTATGTTACAGATGAAGTCAGAAGACCAGGAGTAGTTTTGTCTTGACTTTGCTTTGTCTTTATAATTTGCTATACCTTTAGCTTGGCACTAGCTCCATCTTCTATGAGACACAATTTCCTCACAGAAAATGGAAATATTGGACTTGAGATTCTCTAAGATCCATTTCAGTGTTAAAATTTAACAAACTTTACAAGACCAAGCATGCAAAAACAGAAAGAATGTTTCTCTTGTTTTTATTAGGATACAAAAATTTGACAACAGCAACAAAAAAGAATTTTTTTATTCTTTCCATTACCATATATTTGTGTTCCTGTCCCTTCTCCCAAATCCCTCTTCCCCCTTACCCTCAGGTAAGCCCTCCTCATCGCAGTAAGTGGTACTATCAACCCTTCAATTTTTCAATCTAAAAACCTAGTAGTTACTCTACTTTTCTTACACTTCACATAGTAATCCATTTACCTTCAAAGCATAATTTGATACCTCCAATTCATTGTCCTTGCTTCCACTCAGGCCTAAATCACCATCAGCTTTAGACTATGGTCCAACAGTTTCCTAATTAACTCCCTGCTTCCACCCTGGCTTCTTTATCTCTCTAATGATTGCTTCTCCACATAGAGATGCTTAAAAATGGAAATCGTATTATGCCACTCACTTTCTTAAAACCCTGTAGTGTATTTCCATTGTAGTTGAAATTAAATCCGAACACCTTCACAATGGCAAGAGCCTACACGATATGGTCCCTAGCTTCTCTTCGTCTTAAACTCCATTCCAGTCAGAACTGGCTACTTCTCTACCTCAAGCATCGGATCCTTTGCCATCACCATCTTCCCTGCCTGGAACACTCCCCCTAAATCTTATGCATGGCTTCCCTTCGTTATTCAGATTTCAGCTTAAATAGCATCTTCTCAATGAAAGCTTTCTCTGGTGACCTTTATCTAATGGAACCCCCATCTCCTATATGTTTTTTATTGTCATATTATCCTTTTGTATTTTGTTAATAGCATTGAAAAAAATGTTTTTGGCTATTAGTTTGCTTGTGTATTCTTTCCCCACTAGCATGGAAGGTCCACGAAGGCAGGGACCATATCTGTCATGCTCTCTGCTTTATTCCTAGCACCTAGAATTAGTAGGGACTCATTAAATATTTGTCCCATGAAAGACTGAATAGATCTACCATATTATTTTATAATATATGATATTAATACTGTTGCGTGGTACAATTACATAAATCTACCACAATTTAACCATTGGCCTGGTAGTAAACTTTCAGATTGCTGCTACTCTGATGATTCTTCTATGTGCCTTTTCTGTAACTGCATGTGACTGCATATAGGCAGGGAGTCAACAAGAGATGAATAAATAAGACTGTATCCTGTCCTCTTCCTTGACATCATTTCTATTTCCCTTTCCCACAGAGAATTAAAGAGCTCTCATACATAATTTTTAAAAACAAAACAAGCTTGTTATTTCTAATAGCTCACATTGAAAGAGAAAATTGTTGCTTTATCATCCTGAATGTATTATCTGTCCCAGGCTAGTTAGACTTAAAATTCTCATATCTCAGAGATCACTGCAGTGTTATAAGATAAAACATGACCCTTAAAATTATTTCTGCAAATAATTTTAAGAGTGATACTTCATCTCATCATCTTACTCATTTCTGTTGGCTCCCTGCCTATACTTCAGCAACTTATACAAGAATGTTAAAAAGTCCTATACTGAACATTTTATAACTATCATTTTAATGGATATTTATTGTTATTTATATTATACTTAAAATTGTTGGTATGTTGACATAAAATACATAATTTAAGAAAATTCATAGCAAGAGATAGAAGATAACATCTGCTAATGTTCTTCATAGCCAATAATTTCTTATATACTTTACTCTTTCCCTTTATTACTGTTTCTCTAAGTTTTTTGCTAAAAGGAGAATATTTTATCCTTTTGAGTTCTATATGCTGTGCCTAACCACATTAATTCAATTGCAGGATATGTTCCTTTGGGTGTTACAGATTTTTTAAAATCCCAAATAGTAACATTGAATAACTAATTCTCAAACATGAATTACAAACAATTATCCATGTTTTGACAGTTCAAACCCAAGAATGTATTGCAAAATAACACCTGTTGAATGAACTGTAAAGGAGGCATAAGGACTAACATATTTTAGGCAGATATGAGAGTTAATTATTAATAATTCACCAAATAGAACATGTATTGAAATTAATACATGAACACAACATAGAGCTTGAAGTACATGAAGAGAGGTAACAGAAATCTTAGTCAAAATTGTTTTTCCAGATAAAAGGAATTAATTACCTTGTTGAACTGACTGTCCAGAAGCAGTAGGCTTCAAACCAGGCTTGAGCCAGTGAAATCTAAAGCCATGGAAATAGATATGATTGCTTCTGAAGAGAGTTTAGAGTCTTCACAACATGTTTCACCTTAGGACAAGCGCCAATCAACTAAGTGTTTTCCTGAAGGGCTACATTGTGAAGAATTATTCAGGTTCTGTCCATAGACATGCTACTATCAATTACTGATGTCTGTCCAAGGGCAAAGGGGAGCGGAGGTGGAAGATAAGCCAATGAAAGAGACACTAAAATCTAGGCTAAAACAGAGGAGAAAGTTCCCAGAAGAACACAGGACAAACAACAGTGTCAAATGTTACTTGAAAGATTAAGGGTGAAGGTCGAGAAAAGCTGAGGGTTTCATGTTTACCTTTAAGAAAGCAATTTCATTCGTATCTGTGGTAGGGGCAGCATTCAGATTTTAATGAGGTAAGGGGGAAAAAGGAATTGGGGAATGAGGCAGTAAGTACATTTCTGAAGTTTATAGATTTGTGGTATTGGTAGATACAACAGGGTAGTATTGATTATGTACAGTTTTTAAAAATCTAATTAAATGTAAGATTAGACTGCATCTAAATCAGGAAGAACATAAAACCTAAAATGAACAATATCCATCAAATGACTTTGTAGTACCTGAACTTGAGCAATAAATTTTAGTAGTATTAATTCAGCTTTTATCTCACATTTGTCAAACAAAGAGAAAACATTAGGGAACCACATCAAGGGGATGAGCTAACCTACCTGGAGCAGTGATTCCAATATACAGTTCCCTGGCCAGTAGCGCCTGGATAAATGCAGATTCCTGGGTCCTATCTCAGACTTACTGAATCAAAAACTTGGGGGCAGAACCCCAGCAATTTGTTGAACAAGACCACCATGTGAGTTGAATGCACACTCAAGTTACTGTATTATAGCAGCCAGCACTTTATTATTTAAAAACTCACATTGGAGTTCCCTGGTGGTGTAGTGGCTGGGTTTCGGCGCTGTCAACGCTGCGACCTGGGTTCGATTCCCGGCCAGGGAACCACCCACATAAAAAAATTTAAAAAAAAAATTAAAAAGAATTTTAAAAACCCCAAAAAACTCACATAGTTATTAAGCTACTAATACTTGGTCTGCCTCACCTTGATTACCTAGAGTCTATACCACCAAACCCTTTCACGTGGTTAGAACCAACTACAAGTCTTGTATGCATATCATGGTCCATTGGCCGGCTGTGGTCTATTAAGAAAGCTCTGAGGGGCAGGAAAGATGATTTACTCATGTCGGGGACCAGCAACACCCACGAGTGAGAGAACCTCCTCTCCATAACTCTCCGTGGCTTAAACTCAGAAGTCTCAGGCATCTAGAGCCAATTCCTGACACAGCGAAACTGCATACAGTAGTTTTTGACACATTTGTCTGTGACAAACATAATGTTTTGTTGAATTTTTGGCTCATTACCAATTTGCAACATGTGCCCTGCAAAATTTCTTCCCCTTTTTTACAAGTTTATTTGTACATCTGTTACATTGCTCTGTTACATACATATATTGCATGTCAAAATAATCAGATTCCTTAAAAAGACCCCTTCATCTAGAAAACATGCTTCTCTTGTTGAGTTCTCTCTATTACTCAAGGTCTTTATCTATGTGTATTTAATAAACTCAGTTCCTTTCAGAGTTAAGTTGAACAAATGGAAATTTCTGACTTCCGCCTAAGTTCATCCAGATTTTCAAATCAGCATTTTATTTTCTGCTGTGCAGTTTCTTAAACTCCTGAAGGCGAAATACTTCACTTTGAAGACATTTTCTATTGCAGGAACACCGCCCCCCCACCCAAATTAATACCATAATAATTATAAAGGTACAAAACAGCCAGAAAAAGAAAAACAAAATACAACTCTCTCACCTTATGCTATTAGAGTTTACAACTCTAATAGAGAATCTCATCTGATTAAGGACTGAGCAGAAATGAGGAATGCTTTTCCAGGTCTGAAATGAATCTGTAACTAAATGATGAAGACTTACCAAATGGTTAATTAACAGTTAAAGCTTTAAAAGGCTAATATGTATTATTACCAGATTGGAAATTAATCTTTGTTGCCAGACTTACACAAATCTTACTCTGTCCTTCCTCTCAACAAAGTATTCGTCATGTTTGAAAGCATGACGAATGCTTTGTTGGTCATTTCCAACATTACATACCTCCCAATGTATCATTAGGAATATTGGTGGGACCTTAACCTATACATGCTATAATACCTTTTTCAAGGTTTTCAATATGTAAATCTTCCAAATAAGTGTTCAATACAAATTCTGAGATGTCACCCCAATAAGTCTAACAATAAAAATGAATTTAAAAAATTAAAAAAAAAATTCTGATGACACAGGTTAGTATTTCTTACAGAGTGTCCTATTTCTGATGAAATGGTATTTCTAGAATAGTAGTCTCAATATTTTTATCTAATGAAAAGTGTTCTCACTAAAATAAAAATTACATTTATATTTCAAAATGTAGTAATTTGTGTAATCACAAGAGAGTGAAATAGTAGTTGTTATTTCCAGAGAAAGAACTTCTCTATTTCTTTGCAGCTATTCAAAACAATATATTGGAATTATGCAAAATCAGGAAATAATATTAACAACTTACTTTCACTGTACTTGATAGAGAAGTCCTAAAACTAATAAGCAGTAAGTTGTAAATTAAAAATAATAAAATAAACTGTACTGATATGTAATTTATGTACAATAAACCATACATTATAAGGGTGGAGATCAGTGAGTTAAGTTGTAAATTGTATTATCATCTATACTTTAAAGTATATTAATTTATAGCCAAATGTCAGTTAAAGAAAATTAAACAGAATCCTTTGAGGTGAACTATTTGGTTAACTTTTTTAATTAATTGAGTGTTAAAGGGAAAGCTCTTTTGGATGAAAAATTTACAGATAAGTTTTTGTAATTACACTTTGATTTTTTTTTTTTTAACAACAGAGAGTCTAATGTCCTTACAGTCAATATCTGAAATAGCAAGTTTTCATGTGTTATTACAGTCTGTTTAGAGACCCTGTTCTAAGAGCTAAAGGCTCCTTTTTCCTAAAGAGGGAGTGCAGCAAAGAATTGTAATTGGGTTCATGACAGTTCAATGTAGTCACTTTATGTGGCCATTTTGGTGCATTCATATTTTTATTTTTAGTTTTATTTATTTATTTATTTGGGGGGTAGTTCCCTGGCTGGGAATCGAATGCAGGCCGGGGTGTTGAGAGTGCCAAAGCCTAGCCACTACACCACCAGGGAGCACCCCAGAATTCACTTTTTAATGTATACACTTTTGTACTGTTTCAAAGTTTTGTTTTGTTTTTCACCATGGATGTGAACCACCTATTCAAAATTCACAATTTTTCTAAAGGAGTGAGATAGTTCAAATTTACCCTTTTTCTTTTATGACTATTATATTTCCCCAGAATTAATATTAAATAAGCTATCTTTTCCTTTATCTTCTGAAATGTCATCTTTATCATATACTAAGTTTCCACATAAATGTTAGTTTTCTTTTTGGATTATTCAGCTTTATTGATTTGTTTATCTGGCTACACAATCTTTCAAGTACTGTAGCTTTATAAAAAATTTTAATCTCTAGTAAGATTAATCCTTCATTAATGCTCTTTTTTAAAAAAGTTTTTTCATCTCTTCTCATATTTCTAGATGAATTTTTGCCAGATTTTTTACTGTGGTAAAATATACATAAAATTTATCATTTTAACCATTTTTAAGTGTACAGCTTTTTGTGCACATTCACATTAATGTGTTACCACCATTCACTTCCAGAATCTAGATGAATTCTAATAAATTACCTGTGTGAGTTTCTGGAAATATGCAGCCAGAAGTGCCTCTGTTTTTCATATTACATGGCTGGATACTTTCCTCATATGTACTACAATAATGTTCTTTACATTATAAAATACACATGGAACAGGGATTTGTAAAGACTAAGAGATTTCTAAAATAATTTTTACTTATTAATGGTTTTCAAATATTTTACTCTCACCAAAAATATTAATAATAATTTCATTATTTTAGAAAATATTTGTTTAACATCTTGGATATAAAGCTACTTGAAAGTCTCATTCTAAATTCAATTTATTCCACTTGGTTTTAATGTCTATTATAGATGAAAACGTACCTTATAAAGTATTAAGATTCAAAAGGAAGTAGTGCAAAATCAGGATACTCATTTCTTCTGTCCTAATAGTCCAATAATGGAAAGGCTTTTGTTGAAATTCTACTGTAAATATCCATCGTCTTAAATGTCAGTCAGATGTTGTATTTTTGTATCTAACAAATGGATTAAAAATCTATAGTAACTCTTCATTTGGAAAAATTTTACACAAAACAGAATTTTGACAATTCTGTTTCCAAACTTTAGTATATTTGAACTTTTATAGGTGACAGACTTAACGTCATTTTCAGCAATAAAATCACAGAATGATAGAAATATTTCTCAATGTGTTTTCAAATGATACTTGCTTTTGACAAGCTATTATGTTTCCTTTCATTGTTAAAAGGTCACTGTTACCTTGAAGGAACAGATAAAGTGTTCATTTTTTGTCTGTTTCCCAAAGTTATCTGCCAACATTGCATTTTACAGAGAGCCCCTTGTCAGCACAGGAAAGGACAGGAAATTTGAAACACTTTCCTTTCTGTAAAAGGAAAATGTGTAACTCATCTTCACTTTGGCAGCTCTTATAAGTATTTTGTCACAAAATATGAGTGAACCTCTCTCTGTTGTATGAAAAATTTTATGCTCATTCTGCAGATAATTAAAAACTATTGTAAAGAGTCTGCACTAAAAATTTAAAGTCTTGTTTTTATTAAAATAACTAGATTGATGATATCCTGGAGAAGTTTTTACAATGTGGTTCCAACTTTCTTGTTATTATAACTTGCCAATGGAGAATACAGGGATTTGGTTTCACAGTAATAGCACGTATTCCAGATAATTCCTTTATTCTAGTGAAATTTATTTGCTCCACTTAAAAAAGTTAGTTTTGTTTTCTCATTAAAAAACTTTTTATTTAAGAAGTCATTTATTACTGAAAATATTACCTCTCTGGGACATCTTCTTTTAATGGCTTAAGAAAAATAGCTCCTCCTGTATTGCATAATTGACTCAGAATTTAACAAATACCATAAGCTGATACATATTGCAAACACACTAAATAGAAACCTCCTACATGGCTTCAATTGTTCTAATACTTGTTTCTTCAACTTGCAACAATATTTTTTATGCATATTCCCTTTAGTATATTTTACCTGAAGAATGTGTTTCAGTTCATCGTTTTTGTAAAATTCTTTATTTTAGCTATTTTTAACTGTAGCAAGAGAGGAATATTTCCCCAATGTCATATGAGCTGGTTTCTTTTTAGTTGTTGATGTTTTTGGTTTTTTAGTCTTTCATTGTTAAGAAACCTCAGAAGTAAGAAATCTTAGAATTCTATACATTTATCACTTCATTTAGTGAAATTGTATGAAGTGTTACATGTCACATAAATTTAAATATTCACTGAAAAGATTGTTGAGATTTAGCTTCTTATTCTAGATGCACAGGTTTTAAATACCTTGCTAATATTTTTTTATCTTACCATTGGCTAATATATCAAATAATTATAGTCACTAAGGCAAGATTCATTTACTAGAGAAATAGCTAGAAATCCATATTTGAAATAGTCTTCTTTATAGTTTCTAATTCTTATAGCTACCTTCTTGTTAGGGTCCATTAAACTTACTTTTATCATGTATTTTAGCAAAGAAGAGATTGTACTGGAAATAGGAAAAATATATTTCTGCCATTTTGTTGTTCTTGCTTTTGCTTTTATTGCTGATCTTTTCAATGCTTGTCTTCTTTGCATGACTGGTTTCAAATCATATGCTTATTGTCTTAGGCCAGGTTCTCCCGAAGCAGAGTCTGAGATGAGGATTTTTGCGCCATTGATTTTTTTTTTCTTTTCTTTTTTTTTTTTTTTTCAATTTTTATTTTTTTTTTTGCTTTTTGGTATGTGGGTAGCTCCCTGACTGGGAATTGAACCCAGGCCGCAGCGCTGACAGCGCCAACACCGAAGCCTTAAGCCACTACACCATCAGGGAACTCCCTTTTTTTTCTTTTTTGACAGAGTGGTATCAGATGAAATCTATAAGGCAGCGAGGGAGACAGAATAGGGTAGGGGAAGGGGCTAGGCAAGGACGGGGGTTCAGCTCGAGTTCATCCTCAAAAGCTCTGAAGTATGGATGACACCATGGAGTTGTCTCACCTTGAGGAAAGAAGGCAAGCCTTTTGTACCCCCTTATCATTCAGCGTGGCTTTCATTAACCTTTCTGAGTTTTGTTCCTTAACTTGTTACTTCCTCCACCATGCTAAATCGATTACCCCTCTTCCATTCAATTTTTATCTTCTATAAGTCCATTAAAATTTCTCTTGCTTACTTGGTCCTTGTGGATTAATTTTTTTCATTCCTTTATGATAATTTTAGAAAATGGGAGACAGCACAGAGAAACTATTGTTTAAAATCAGAAGTCCCCTGAAGGTTTAAGCAGGGGAGTTAAGGATTACCTGTCTCGGGGACTTTATAGAGAAGAGCCTGGAGAAGGGAGAAAATGGAGGCAAAGTTAACCTTTAAAATTTTTGCAAAGTCCAAGCAAGTCAGAGTGAGGGGCTGAGTTAGGGTAGTAGCAGGAGGGAAAGCAAAGGTACTTGACAATATTTTGTTTTGTTTTTCTCCCAGGTATTGTCAATGTGTGACTGAATGAAGAGGGTCACACATTACATTAAGTCTTTTGGTGTGGTTGACTGGGTTAGTAAGGAGGGAACACGGAAGGTGGAGAAAATTTTCTGTGAAACTTTGGGGACATTTACATTTAGGAGGAGGCAAAAGGGACTAAAAGAGGACTAGATGAAAGAGAACCAAAGGACAATGGTGCTTCTGAAGGTGGTAGACGCAGGTCAGCATCTTCAAAGGCAGGTAGATCCTGTCAGACAGAAGTAGAGAAAGCCCTTGGATTTAGCAATTAAGAGTTGATTTGTGACCTCTGAGAGAAAGGTTTTTATGGGAGCCTAGAGACTAAAGCTATATTCTAGCAGATTGAAGAATGAAGGTGAGATGATGAAATAGAAGGAGCATATAAGGTAGTATAGAAAATGGAATAAATCAGTAGGCAGTTATGGTCACAGGAAAGTTTTTTATAGAAAGGAAGAAACTTACATATTTGTAGGAAGAAAGAAAAGGTAGAACAAAGGAAGAGGTAAAAAATAAAGTGAGGATACAATCGATGATTCAAGGTCTCAGAGGACATGTGATCAAGTGCATGGATAGAGATCAACCTCAGGAAGAAGGGCACGCCTGAGGTTCCTAGGATCTCCTTTTAGCACCTTCTGCCCTCCCCCTTAAAACACACATAAACACCCACCCACAAGGTTTTTGTCTTGCAGTAGCACCTTTCTCTATTGCACACACATGCACGCACCCACCCACACGTATCAGTTCAATCTATGGGAAACTAACTCATTGTGAAATATATCCTAAAATACTAATTATTCAGTACAGAATTACACAAAGGAGGCTTTATCAGAAGAGTTCTAAAGTTGTCTTTGGCACTTCCAGTTCTTGTCCCCATCAAAGTCTCTCCATCATTGTGGGGTAAACAGATGTTTCCTATGCTCTCTGGTCATCCAAGAGATAACTATTTTATGAAATATCTACATGCATGTGCACGCACACACATACACACACCCTCCCAAGGACACTATTCAGAAAGAATATAGTTTTTTTAAATCACTCTCCACCCTCTTAGCCTGCTTTCTTTTTCTTCATAGCACTAGGGCCGGTTTTTAGCCAGTATATTTCAGCATGGCTACATCAATTGCTGTAATATTGAAATACTCTACTTCTATATTGCTAACTAAATAACTGCTGTTCCAGATCCTGGTTGCATCCCCTGTTCTTGCTATCCCAGCCTTTCCCAGACCTTCCCATGATCCAGCAACTAACAGTAACACCAGTCACAAGGCTAAGGCTGACCCATGTTCTAATTGGTGGTGTGGTGGAGTTAGGGAGGGAATTGTGTGGGAATATAGACACAAGCCAAAGCTTACATACTGACACTTTATTGGTAAGTTCAATGTCAAGGAAGTTAGAGTGAGCAGGAAAGTGAGGCAGGGAAGGAAGATAGCAAATACAAGGCTGTACGGGAGACGTGAACCAAGTTGGCCCTACCAGTGTTAAATATTTTTATTATTCCACCCTGCATAGTACTTACCATTAGCTAAAATTACTTTAAATGCTTTCTAATATAATTTATAGATACTGTCTGCCAACTAGAAAGTAAGCTACATGAGGGCAGGGACTTTGTTTTAACATTGTATCTCCAGGACCTAAAATATGCTAGGTACATCATAAGTGATCAAAAATAATTGTTGAATGAACGAATCAACTCATATTAAGAAGAAACAGTTACTAAATAAAACATTCTACGTAAATGAAATAGATGTCGCACTTTGTTATTTTTGCAGAGCGGTTTCTGTTCCTCATTTTCTCAGTTGGCAATATTCCCGCCTCGGATACACCTCATTTGCTACGATACTGCCACTGTGCAAGCTTGTTCCTCATTTTTTATCCTTCAGTTTCCTCATCACACCCAGAGGCCTCTTTGTGCATAAGAAATGAGCAGAATGGTGACCATTTCATGTTACACGGTCATCTACCTCTAGGGCTACCATCTGTCTATTCAAAGAGCCAACAAAACAATGAAATCTTTGTTTCCTTGCTTCTCCTCATCTTAGCCAATGAAACAGGCCGTCAAGGCACCTATAAGGGAAAAGAGGAAGATTGGTTTTTCTCCTACCCAGAGCATTCTCACAGAGGTGGGGGCAAGGGGTAGAATTTATTCCACTTACACTTGGTATTTATGCTTTTGCTCTTTGTTTTGTTTTTTGTTTTTTGTTTTTTTTTTTTGGTTGGTACCCTGAGCGGGAATCTAGCCCGGGCCTTGGCGGTGGGAGCCAGAAGCCTAGCCACTGCACCACCAGGGACCGCCCCCTGCTTTTGCTCTTCCAAAGGAAATTTTCCTCTTTTCATTGCTCATGCTGTTCTAAGTAGTTGTGAAATGAATTTTCCCAAATGTAATTTTTTTTAAGTTTAGAAGCTTTATGGGAAAAAATTATTACATGCCACAAGTTTAAGTAGAAAATTATTACCAAAAGTAAGTACATTTTATAGTATACACCAACTTAAATTTAAATTTAAGGGTGAAAAATGCTAATTAGATTAATGTATTCATGACTGAGAATTAATCTACTTAATGTTCCTTTTATTTTCTAAATTTTCACTTCATCAGCTTGAGAACAATCATCTGTAATCATCTAATTACAAAATTTATTCAAGATGTCACCTCACATTGCAACTCTTATTTCTTGCATCATCACAACATATTTTTTAAAATGAAAGAAAACATGGCTCTGTTGCAATGTGATATTATTGCTCAGATATTAAGATGCTGGCAATCATGATTAGATCCATCTTTATAATGCTTGGCACAACTTAAGATATTGTGTATTCTCCCAAGGAAATTTATTTACTAATGCTTAGATAATTAAATCCAACCTCCAACTAAATTCGTACTTTTCTATGCCTGGAGATAAGAGAGCATCAAACAATATTCAAATCCAAGACATAGACAATGAGTAGGGATACCATTGATATTGGAGTCTGGGGGCTAGAAGTTCCAGAACTCTTACAAAAGAAAATAGAAGGCTTTCATATTTCTTTTACAGATTAGGTAAATAATTTTGTATTATATCCTCACATACATAGTTGGCGATCACATGAAAAAAAAGAAAAACCCTAAGGATATAAAATTAGTCAAATAGTCTGTATTTCACATAAATTCACATCAGTTCTCTTTTTAATACTGAGCACTATTTCTACTTTGCCTAACTTTGATATGCTTCATGTAAACTTCCTTGATTCTCTTCCAGGCTGTTGTATGTTCCTGGAGCTATCATTTAATCTTTTTTCTTTTTCTTCAATGTAAGGACTCAATAAACATCTATTTCTGGTCATCCTTCCTTTAATCTCTCAGAGCAAGGATTATAAGCGGATCAAAGGTTGGGACTTGCTAGTAATTCCTGAATGCCTACAATGTGGCAAGCGCTATGCTAGCTGTTTTATTTACATTGTTAATCTTCATAAAACCCCTGAAAAGGAGGTACTGTCTCTAATTTGAAAATTACAGAGATGAATTAACTTGCTCAAAAACCATACTGTAGTTTTGAATAATAGACCTTATTAAAATCCCTGCCTGTCATCATTGTGTTTGGAGAAAAGGTCCTATCATTAGAGATACAAAGAGTACTATTTACAAATGAAATTATATCTAGAATTTGCTTATAAAAATTTTGACAGGAGATGTGGTGAAACAGTGGGTGAGACTATAGATACAAACAAGTTTAGCTATCAGTTGAAGTTGGGTGATAGGGTCATATACACAAGAGTCCATGATATTTTTTCAAGTCTTGTGTATGGTAGAACTTTTTCATATTGACCAGTTTTTAAAGGTAAGTACAATCTGAAAAGTAGAATCAGGACAAAATGGGTGCAAGGACTGAGGAGAAAAAAGAGATTATAAATGTGTAGTGGCATTTGCCTTAGCAATTCAGTCACTTCCAGCTGTGTCCATTTAGAGCCAATCGTTTAGCAACCGCCCTGAATCAACTTCACGTTCACGGGCCAATAGGCACTCTCTTATTTAAGAAGAATGAACTTTATTTTCATAGCAATTATTAAGATTCCAAGCTGCTCCTTTTAACCCTAACCATACTTCTCTGTTTAAATCAAACTAGGGTCCTAATTCTTTTTTTTTTTTTTTTTTTTTTTTTTGGTATGTGGGTACTTCCCTGGTTGGGGATCGAACCCAGCCTGCAGCGCTGACAGCGCCACCGCTGAAGCCTTAAGCCACTACACCACCAGGGAATTCCCATGGTCCTAATTCTTAATTGAATAGAAGACCCAGAGACTAGTTTATCAACTACTCTGAGCTTTTTCTCTTCTTTTCCTTTTAACTTCGTTTAAAGTAGCTGTGTCACTATTTTTGTTCATGCTTTTGAACTTTTCAGAGTGGCAGGAAGAGAACATAGAGCTTAACCTCGTGAATTCACAAATTCCGAGCAGCTCTGTGAAGAGGTTTTCTGGAGGTACTTGGTGTTTTTGATTAACATCAGTTTCAGTTCTATCTAGTTCTGCCTCTTCCTCTACTTTCCTCTCTCTAAACTAAAAGGAGTAATAGTAAAGTCCATCTTAAAACCGAAGGAGTTAAAACACTACCACTAGCTTGAAAAAAAGTGTGGCATGGTGACCAGTATGAACCAGCTGGCACCTATCACAGGATGTTACCACCACCTCACGCTCTGGCTTCAAGGACCGTCTTGTTGACATTTTCAAAGGCTCCAGAGCTGAGAGCTTTGCAGAAAGTACTGCTTACATAGTACAGGTATGCATGTGTGGGTGTGGGTTTTACGTGCTGGGAAACTTCCCAGGGGCTGTGGGATTCAAGAGTTGGGCAAAGGAATATTATGGTGCTCACGAATAGAGTCAGAGGCTTCAAATATAGGCGGTTAGGCCAAGGTCTCAAGGAGCAGTCAGCCAAATGAAGCAGGGAGTTTAAGAGGCAGGATGGAATGGAGTTTGAAGGTAGGACTGTTCTTTTAGCTGTACTGTACCGGAGTGGCAAATGGGATTGATTTGTACGTCCTGTATCCTTACACTCACTTACTCCCACAAATACTAGACAGTGTTAAATTTGCTTCTCTGGAATGACATTGAAGCCTGATACTGCATTCTCAAACAAATGATCTGAAGTTTTTCATCTTTATGTCACTGTGAAGGTTATTTTGTAGATACCTTTTGTGATTGACATTCATAATCAGTAAACTTTAAATAAAGAACATTATCCTACATTATCTGGGTGGGCCTGATGCAATCAGTTGAAAGGCCTTAAGAGTGGAACTGAGATTTCTCAGAAGAAATTCTTTTCTGCCTGTAAACTTAAACTTCAGCTCATGCCTGGGAGTTCCAGCCTGGCTTTTCTGACAACCTGCTATACAGACTTTAGGCTCACCTCATAGCCAGCCCCACAACTGTGTAAGTCCATTCTTTGCAAAAAATTTGTTAATATAAGAGGGCTGTCCAGAAAAAATCCAGCCATAGTCAATAGAATGAGAATGGTTGCATGGCTGGATACTTTCCGGACACTCACTGTATATCTCCAGCTGGTTCTGTTTCTCTGGTTGAGTTCTGATACAGTGACTAAGTAAGCATGAGTATTTCCAAGTAGTATTATGTGTAATTTTGACTTTATAATTTAATAATAGCAAATACAAATATAGGAATCAGTGTGTGTGGGTGGATATACACATATATACATTCTCTTTTTGACTAGGCCCTACCTTGAGCTCTCATGTCTTTACTTTAGTGTCCAGTTCCAGCAAGAATCCTGCTATGTCAGTTTAACCAAAATCCCTCTCCCTTGATATCTGATTGGGTTCCTCAGCCTACACTATCCTCCAGGTGATGTCTGATTACTCTGGACTGCTTTCAGTAAGAATCCTGTTGAGTCAATCCAGCAATAATCCCCCTCACTGCTGATGTTTCCTTTTAGTAATTTTCTACCCACTGACCCCCATAACCTGTTCCTTGGCTACAAATTCCCACTTTTTCCATTGTATTCTAAGTTAAGCCCAATTTCTCTCCCTATGAAAAACCCCACCATAGTAGCCCCCCTTTGAATAAAGTCTGATTTACCACCTTCAACAAGTATCAGGGCCGGGAGTTCCCTGGTGGTGTAGTGGCTTAAGGCTTCGGTGCTGGCACTGTCAGCACTGCGGCCTGGGTTCGATTCCCAGTCAGGGAGCTACCCACGTACCAAAAAAACAAGTATCAGGAGTCATTTTTTAACACTTCTAGACTTTCTTAATGATATACTTCTCAAAATTTTTACCATTCATTCCAGTTCATATATATATATTTATTAAAAAATACATATTACAGGGGTTCCCTGGTGGTATAGTGGCTAGGCTTTGGCGCACTCAACGCTGCAGCCTGGGTTTGATTCCCAGCCAGGGAACCACTACCCCTCCGCCCCAAATTTATATATATATATTTCAAAAAGTTTATACTGCTATATAATGTATAGAATTTTTTAAAAAACACAGAAATGTAAAGAAACATGTTGAGATTAAAAAGTAAATACAAATAGGGGTTATAATTCTCTTCCCGAATCTCGAGTCATCTTGCATTTATATCACTTTGAGGTTATTCCTTAAACTATTTCTCAAAAGGTAGTGTACAAAGATGATTCCAGTGTTCATATCTTAAAAGGCACTAATGGTGTCTGTTTCAACTTCTAGTTTTATTTTTATTTATTTATTTATTTATCTTTTTTTAAATGTGGGTAGTTCCCTGGCTGGGAATCAAATCCAGGCCGCAGCGTTGACAGCGCCAAAGCCTTAGCCACTACACCACCAGGGAACTCCTCAACTTCTATTTTTAAATTCACAACAAATAACTATTTAAGTTTTTTCACTTTAAAATGGAACACTTTGAGAACTTCCAGAAGCCTCCAAAAGAGTTACTTATCAGCCAAATGTCTCATGATAGTCACTCAGTTAATTTATCACTCTGCTGAACATTGCTAACCAAGCAGCAGTCTTGATACCTGCAGTTTTTAATGGTTTTTATTCTTAGTCAAGGAATTGAATTTATATGCCAAATGGACAATTCATTTAAAATAGGAGGCAAAAGGGAAATACCATTAAAATGCTAATTAAGGAAAGCATTAAAACGGATAATTTTGCCTTTTTTTTTTTGCCTCAGGGTGATTTTTGTATCTCTTTTACTTAGTACATCATATAGAATATTAAAAGGTGAAATATAGTGGTGATCACACCCAATAGAATAAGAAGTTATATCGCCCATTTCGTATCATTTACGAATAACTGGAAACCTCTCATTTAGAAACAAGACACAAATAAATTAAATTTGATTTTTTAAACAAAAATGCAGTAATTCCAAAAATCAATCATAAAAGCAGTTTTTGCTTTTATCTTGTAAAGTGTACTTAATTTTTAATCTAGAAATGTATAACCATATCACAAGTTCTGTTTCTTCTTACAAAAAGTTTGTATTACATGTTAAATAGGAAAAAACTTATAGAAAAAGTCAACCATAAGGGGTTCCCTGGTGGTGTAGTGGCTAGGCTTCGGCGCCCTCACCGCCACAGCCCGGTTCGATCCCAGCTCAGGGAACCAACCTAAAAAAAAGAAAGAAAGAAAAGAAAAAGTCCACTGATTCCCAGCCAGAGAAC
>PVJL010010843.1:0-46622 GCA_004026885.1 Lyroderma lyra
GCTGGCGCTGTCAGTGCTGTGGCCTGGGTTCGATTCCCAGTCAGGGAGCTACCCACATACCAAAAAGCAAAAAAAAAAAAAAAAAAAAAAAAAAAAAAAAAAAAAAAAAAAAAAAAAAAAAAAAAAAAAAAAAAAAAAAAAAAAAAAAAAAAAAAAAAAAAAAAAAAAAAAAAAAAAAAAAAAAAAAAAAAAAAAAAAAAAAAAAAAAGTTAAAAATACACTTCCAGAAGATTTGGACACACATTTCAGGGCAAGTGCCTTCCTTGCTCTAAGGACAGAATCCATAGCAAGTGGCTTGCTCTAAGCACACAATGCATATGGATAATAAAAATTTACCACAAGAAAACATACAAGATCTGGTAAAATAAAAAAGACACAAAAGCAAAATTGCCATGGACATTTTTTATGAGTATATATCAAATATACATTTACAATCAAATTACATTTAAATATATGTTTTCTTTCAGCCCCAAATAATCTACCTAATGTAGAAAAGGAAAATGTAGTCAGTATGGGAGAGAAAACTAACAAAATGTACAGGAAAATAAAGTTTTAGTTAACATTAATGAATGCTGAATATTTTCAAAATTATTGTCTTCCTCTGGATTTACATTTAATCTCAAAAGAAATACACACCTTATAAGGACTTTTTGGTAGTTGAACAACTATAAGATTACATAGAAAATAAACACTATATAGAAGAAGCATCTTGTTTTCTTTCTGATGAATCTTCAGTATGTGTTGACTTATTTCTCTAAGGAATTTCAGAAACACAAAATAGGAGAGGCTCACCTAAAGGACAAAAATCTCAACTCTAATAAAATATTATCTGTTTATAGACTATTAACCTGAATTAGCTAAAAAACTAGTGTGAAAATCAAATAAATTCATTATTCAAATATTTAATTTTCAATTAAAGAATGCATCCATTCTTACTTCACCTAACTTGACATATAATCACCCTATGAAAAGAAAGCAATCACAGGTCCTTAAACTATTTCTCTGTAAACTATGAATCCTGGCAAGTAATTAAATACTAAAACTCAACAGATAATTATTTGCAATCAATATCCCTAATTACACATGGTTAACATGCATAACTTAAAAGATAATCCTGTAACAAAAAAAGAGAGTTCAATTTTTTTTTAGTACTCATGTATTAATTTCACTTTTACATTTACAATCCTAAACTACATTTTTTCCTCCAGCAAACAACAGCTGCAAAAATTACACATGAACAAAAGTTTAAAAAAAAAGAATGAAATAAACATCGACTGAATATCAAATTTTTTCACCTAAAATAATCTTAAATTCTCACTAATATGTAACTTAATTAAAAAAAACTACTCTGATATTCTACATTTCAAAAAACAAGGCTCTTCAATTAAGATCTTTGAAAATGAGATTATTGAAAGTATACCTTAAGTGAGCATCTAACAATATTTGTCCATTAATAAAGTGTTAATCAGACGTTGTTTTACTATAGAGTCATGAACTTAATATGTAATTAGCAATAATTCCATCATTAAGTGTTATAAGGGAAACATCGAGTTTTAATGCAAATACTTTGATAAAAATCACTTCCATATCTAATGACTCATATAGTATTTTTCATCTCCCTCTAAATTTTTCCATTATTTATTGAATTTATACTCCTCAATGGAGCCTTACACAACAAATTGTTTTAGGAAATCATGTCAACTCTAGCTATGCTGAACTTTTTGGCTCAAGTTGGCAGTTAAAGTCAGCCAGTAGCCCAAAAGAATGAAATACATGGAAGCCCACATCAAAGAGTCAAAGACTTTTTGCAAAAAATCAAAATATAAATGTGTTTACACGCTTGGTCTACCCAGCTGGAAGGGTATTCCAGGGGGAGAAAAAAAAATTGTGTGTGTGTGCATACATACATGGAGTCATTTAGCATTTCTCTTGTAAACCCAAATGATTGTTTTAGCCGATTTCTTTTTTATGAGGTCTTTTAAAAAGCACTCTACTGATTTATCATATAAACATCTAGTTTGTATAATATGTAATTATGTAATGGCTATACCACTGGCATAAGTAAATTCGAAAACACACACAACTATAAACAGGCTTACAATTTAGTTAGCTGGGAAAGAAATATAAATATCTTCAATACATATGGTACAAGCTGAGTTTTTAGAGAAGAAATGGAGAGTTACAGTTAATCTGGCAGGTTGGTTGGGTAGAATTTTATTAAGAAAGGTTACAGTGTAACTGGACTACAATGTGAGTAGTGAAAACATCTGCATTAGGTACACAGGCAACTAACAGGAAGGGATAATCTATTGGGGTAATCAAGGGTGGTATCAGAAATGTTAATGATATTTTTACCCTTACAAATTTACACAAATCAAATCAATTGGTAACTCATTTAAATTTTAATTTAAACAATTTCTCTCCTCTCTTGTAAAACTTACCAGTATAATTACTCGACAAATAGAGTGATGTACTCTATACCAAAGGTACTTCCACATAAGATGCCCTTGACAAATTTGAGAATTCTAGCCAAAAAAAAAACTAACATTTGTTGATGAGCACCTATGTGCCAGACACTATGAATGGCCACCAGCATATTCAAAATTTTGGCACTATGTACTGTCTTACCAGGAATGAAATGGCACATAGGACCTGACAGTATCTTGTTTTTGAATCATATGTAGAAAAAAAATACATTAAATATAGGTAAATGTTGCAAGTTTATTTTTTAATTGTTAAATTTATCAGGGTGACATTGGTTAGTAAAAATTACCTAAGTTCCAGGTGTGTAATTCTACAAAACATCATCTACGTGCTGTGTTATGTGTTCATCAATCACCCAGTCAGTTCTATTTCCATCACCATATATTTGAGACCCTCCCTGTACCTTCTCCCTCATCCCTTCCCCACATACCTTCAGATAACCACTAACCACTAAACTATTGATTATGTCCCTGAGTTTTTCATTCAGCTTTGTGTTCCACATATGAAACCATATGGTTCTTGGTATTTTCAGTCTGGCTTATTTTGCTTTGAATGATGGTCTCAAGGTCCATCCATGTTGTCATAAATGACCCTATTTCATCTTTTCTTAGGGCTGAGCAATATTCCATTCTGTATATGTACCACAGCTTCTTTATCTAGTCATCTATCAAAAGACACTTTGGCTGTTTCCATGACTTGGACACCATGAATAGTGCTGTGATGAACACTGGGGTACAAGTATCTTTGCAGACTTTTATTTGTACTCCTCAGCTAATCTTCAAAAACACTGGGGCTATATTGCAACACAGTTTTGAACTAAAATCAAAATGGCATGCAACTCAGTCAAAGAATCTTCAAACTTGCACACATTTCTAACAGATTCTTTATTATAACAATCCAAGGAAAGGCCTATTACAATACAATTCAAAAGTTTCAAATAAACTATTATCAAGAAAACGATAATTATGGGTATGAAGTACTATGTGTTATGACAGCTCAGTAATTTCTAATTGTTTCTCAAATTAACTGCTTCTTGGCGTGTGTATCAAGCAAAATAACTACATACGTAAATAATAAAATTATGTATTTTCTGCTGGTATCAAACCAGTATCTTTTCATGTAGTAACAGCATTAACACACATTCCAAACCCTCAAAGAACTAAAGCCCTCTTGCTACCCAGAGGCTTTAAAAGATGGGTAGGTCTCCAACTGCACATTTACTCTGAAGTAACTTTTTAGTAATAAATTTTGGATTTGAAGAATGTGATATTTAAATTAAGACATTTCCCATAACAACATTAACTTTGTTCTCAAACAGTATACTCATGAAATTAAAGTGAAATCCCAACTTCATAAGAAATATAATCAAACATAAGATATAATAAGAACTTCAGACATACAAAATCCAGTGTGAAGATAATTAGATGGTATTATATGACATAGGCTTGCAATAATGGGTTTTGTCCTACTATAGCTAATTAAGGAAATGACAAGCCAATACTTTAAAAATCAGAAAATTTTAGTACTAGTATATACCACCATTTAGCTAAGACAAGTGGCCAAATTAATAGATAAGTTATAATGTTCCCAACAGAAGTCTATTGCTTATTCTTTCATTACTACATTCCTCTATAACCTATCGTGTTTATTCTTTTCTCTTTTCCATACTAACAAAATCCATTTATATCTCACTCTTGAATTTGAAAATATGTTAAGTTTAATAATGGCCATATTATCGCTATTCAGTTAAACTTAGCCAAATGAATAAATTTCACTGGATTTCATTTTCCTCATTTCTTCTTTCCTAATCTACAAATTGAAAGAGATTGAATTGGATAACTCTAATTTCCCTTTCTACTCTGAAATAATATTTATATTTACTTCCATATTATGAAACTAGCACTCAAAAAATGGAGATGTTTTTTATAACACTTTGGTAAAGGATTTTTAGCATGTTTCATTAAATTAATGGCAAGCTGATTGAATGTGCTCTGTGCTGCTGTTTTCTGAAAATAGGAAAATATCATTTTTGTAAGTGGGAGTGAAATGAGGTGAGGGTAAGGGACTCTAAAGTAATGTTCAACCTCTTAACTCTCACATTCAAACATTTTTTAAAGTGTCCAGCAAAGAAAGAGGATCGCCATCTAGTGGCAAGTGCGGTATCTGCATGCTTACTAAACAGCATAATTGTGACAGTGGCTTAAGAGTCATCCAGGTTCGCAATGCAGCTTTCAGAGTAACATGGCTATGACAAATGGAAGTCAGTATGCTGACAGAAAATTAAATAAAAATAGCCTTTATACAAGGATTTTCCTATCCTAAAAAAATCTCTCATTAAAATAACTACTTTCCCTCTTTAAAGGTATTTATCATTCTTTTTAAGAATATTGGAGGTAAATTATCTTAATACAAACATATAATTCATTTGTGTTCCAGTTACCTAACTTGAAGCTATGGCTTAAAATTTACTGTTTTATAATCTTTCTAACATCTCTGTTAATACAGATTTATTAAATTCTTTGGAGAAAAAAACTTTTATTTTAAAAATTACTAAGTTTGTTATATATAGCTGGCCAACAAAGTTATGTTATGTTACTGACCTCATGTTACTCCAATGTGCTAAAACCAAGTAAGAACACTAAGAGAAGTCTTTATTTTATTCTGTGTTCTAGGTCAAGTGACTAAATAGTATCAAATTAACCAAATATTTTCAGAATAATTTTGAAGAAATAAACCAACCAAACTCACATCTACATATATTAGAGGAGAATAATATCAAATCTTTAAACTGAACCTTATTATTTAAATTGATAATGATAAAATAAGTAAACAAAAAGTATTCACCCAAAAAGGTATTTCAGAAGATTTACTACAATGCGATTTACCTGAATCGTTTCGCAGATAGGATGACATGGCTGGGATGAGGCAGGACTGACTAAGAAGCTCCAGAAGTACCGAGGGGAGAGCATTACTGTTCTGTCCTCTGCTCTCATGGGATGACGGTGCTTCTCCATTTACTGCACCACTTGCAGGATTTATATAACTTGCAAGAACCTACAAAAAATAGTTGTATTTAAATCAAACTTAAGCTTCACATGCTTCAAAAACCCGTATTTTACATAAGATATCCAGTCTGAATACCAAAAACATATACTTTCACCTCAACGTCTTTTACTATATGCTTTAAAAATAAGACTTCTTTTGTTAAGATTTTCAAGAGAAGGGTGTGTTTTGCCTGTTGAAGAACTATATACAACTAGACATATAAAAGCAATCCACCTAAGAACACAAACTTAAAACCCTAGTAACAACTCTGACACTGTTTTATTGAATAAATTTGGTTTATAGTTTGGGAGTGAAGGAATCTTAGAATTTTATACTAAAATGAGCCTATCATTCTAGGACTGCTTAAAATAAATGCTTAAAGACTTGACCAATTTTAATCATTTAGTAGATGAAGGAACTAGTGCTAATCTTTGATCCATTTCCTGTTTAGAAACAAAAGAGTGCAGCTGACTACCACATTCATTTAATTTTACATCAGCACACTCTTTGAGGCTGAAGCAAATCTGATGGTTTTCAATGTGAAAATCAAATGTATAATTGTTCTTGGAGTTATTTCTAAACAGAACTTGTCTCTAATCCTAATGTAACAGAAATGTATATGATGATCAGTATTTAATAATTCTTTTCATCTGTAGGAATGGTAAGTTTTCTAGGATTTGAAATCCATGCGTTATCTCAGGGCAAGCACAGTCAGCAAGTATTCTCAGGGCAAACAGAAAATGGGTTAAGACTCAGTGGTTCTCAACCTGTGGGTCGCGACCCCTTTGGGAGTTGAACGACCCTTTCACAGGGGTTGCCCAAGACCATCGGAAAGCACATATCAGATATTTACATAACTGTAGCAAAATTACAGTTATGAAGTAGCAACGAAAATAATTTTATGGGGGTCACTACAACATGAGGCACTGTATTAAAGGGTTGCGGCATTAGGGAGGTTGAGAACCACTGGGTTAAGTGCTCTCCTTCCTATTTCTGTATTAAAGACTTTCTATACTAGTTCAATATGCGTGATTCTAGAAAAGTCATAGAACATTGTGAGAAACAAAGATATAAACAAATAACTTTTTAAGAGTCCAGATTCAGCACTTTAGATGAGAGATGACTGAAAGAAGGTAGAGTTTCCAGTTATTGAATAATTTCACCATGTCATTTTCTTCCTAGTGAAGAAGCTAATTGAAAGGGAAGAAATTTAGAATTACAAGTAGGAAAAAACAATCTTTGTCCAGTGGTATCATAAATATGCTGAGAACAGGGAGTATAACAGGCTTTATAAAAGTAGCTGAGGATGACTTGGATAATCAATATTTAAAAGTCAATATAAATACAAAAAATAATTTGGCTATTATCATTGACAATATCAACTTTACAAATATACCTGCAGAAGACAGGTGACATGTTCCTCTTCCAGCCTCTGTTTAGTTAGGGCTTGTTCCACATCCCATCCAGAAGCTGTAGAGCCTGTCCCAAAGCCAGTCCCTTTGGCCCAATATAGCTGCTGTTCCTCTGTTGATGTAGGGTTATGAGAACTTGATACCTGAGGCTTATAACAAAAAATAAAGTTAATACGCTTTGGTTTTATTTATCCTCAAAAATGTTTATCAGTAGGAATATAAATAATTCAACTTCTATGGAAAGAGTTTGAAGATTCCTCAAAAAGCAAAGAAAGAATTACTGTGTAACCCAGCAATTCCACTCTTAGGTAAGGCCAAAGAAGTAAAAACTGATAAAATACATGGACACACATGTTCACACCAAGACTATTCACAACAGCCAAAAAGTAGAAACAACCCAAATACTCATCAGTGGGTAAATGGATAAACACATTGTGGTATATGCATACAATGTAATAGTACTAAGCCATATGAAGTACTGATACATGCTACATGGATGAAACTCAAAGCATTATACTCAGTCAAAGAAGATAGATATAAAAAGTAACATATTGTTCTATTCCACTTATATGAAATACATGTAAATATCCAGAGTGGGAAAATACACAAAGACAAAATGAAGACTGATAGCCACCAAGGGTTAGGGGAAGAGAAAATGGAGAATAAATGCTTATATTTTAAAATAAATAAATAATTTAAAAACATTTATCATGAAAAGATGGGGTAAAGCACCTCAGAGCCTAAAGAGTCAATGATTCAAAATTAAACAGAGAAAACAGTGCAAATGAATAGGGATATGATCTAGCTCTTTTAGGATTAATCTAGTAAAAGCATAGATCAGGAGAATTCTGTGACGATGTCATATGTTTTCAACTATAATAAGCAAAACTAATTCTGTTTTTGAAGGAGTTAATTCTTAATTTCTTTCTTGTTCAGAAAGTGATGTATGGAAAAATCTTTTTTGGGTAGAGAGAACATATTAAAAATGTAAATGGTATAGGGGCAGAAAAAATGAGAACTATTGGTTTTTAAAAATAACCTCAAACCCTGTAAGGTCAATTCCTTACTACTATTTTTGTGAATTGTAAAATTAATTCCGTAGCAACAATCCTCCTTTAAAGAATTTTCATTAAATTTAACATACTATGTACCATCAAAACATTTACAATTATTAGTTTAAAGCAGGGGTGTCTAACCTTTTGGCTTCCTGGTCCACACTGGAAGAAATATTGTCTTGGACCACACATAAAATACACTAACACTAATGACAACTCATGGGCTTAAAAAAACGTCCATGTATAATTTTTGTAATGTTTTAATAAAGACTATGAACTTGTCTCATTCAAAGCCATCCTGGGCTAAATGAGGCCCGCGGACCTCAGGGTGGACAAGGTTGTTAAAGGGTAACTTAAGAGTAATATCAGTGCTTTTATCTTATTTAATGAGCATATTTTCTAAGAAATAATATTACAAACAAACAATACTTTCATAAACTGATTTGTAATATAGTTTTATGGATCTAAGAATGAGGAATTCCATCTTTCACATTTTATAAGATAAACTGTTAAATGAAATCATGAAAATTTTATTACCATATAAACATTTACCATTAGAATAATTAAGGTTAACAATAAAAACAGCTACTTATTTTTTTTTTTATTTCTAAATGTGAAGTGTAACATAAATACAGACAGAACACAAAACAAATAGGTCAAGTTCAATTAACTACAAGCACTTATTTAGCCGTGCAGGTCGAGAATTAGATCACTGCATGTAAGAAATTGCCCTCATTCCTCTACAGTTAATTATAATTCTGATTTTTATACTCATTACTTCCTTATTCTTCTTTATAATTTTACCAACTAAGCATGAAAGTCTCGTCACTTTAAGTTTGATTGTGTCTAAATTTTGAACAGTATGTAAGTAAAATTTTGCTGTAATATTCCTTTATGTCTGGCATTTTAGTTACACTTGCAACAATGCATGTATGCTGTTATGTGCAGTTGGCTGTATCTTCATTCATTCCATTTCACAAGAGACTACAACTTGTTTATCCATTCTACTATTTTTACATTATTTATTTTATCCATTCTACTATCTTTACATTATTACAAATGATGATGGGCAATATGTGTACTGTTGTTTTTAAATTTTTAAACATTCTGATAGGTATGTAGTTTAAAGGTTTTCATTTGTGCTTTTATTATAATCAATGAAACAGATCATCTTTTCTGTACCCCACAAAATTAACTTAGTTATTCATAATCTAAAGAATTAAACCTAAACCTACCTCTGCTTGATTGAGGCTAGAGTTTGGAACTCGGGGAGCATGGTGGCTCAGAGCAGAGAGACAGACAAGAATGAGGTGTAGTGCTCCAATTTCCAATGCCATCCGCCTCAGAAGCACACCATCATCAGTTGTCAAAGGTGTAGTGCTAAACAAGCTACGAAGGACATGGAAAGGAAGTGTTGGAAGCACATTGGCTGACGGAGATTGTAGAATATGACCTAGATTAAAAAGAGAAGAACTTAAAATTAAAAATAGTTGATAACACAATTAATGAATAAGATACAGGATCACAAATTAATAATGACATGTAATAGAAAATGTAATAGAAAATTACATCATTAATTTATTAGAAAACAACCCAAACACACAAATATAATAGTAATATCTTAAAATTTAATAATAAAAAGTGTCTGGAAAAGCTCTATAAAATAGCATATATATAAACTACAAAAGGAAGCTGAAATATATCCATATGATAATAGTTATAGTCTATATCAAATGTATTATAAACTAGATTTTAAATTAAAGCCTAACAATTAAAAAAGGAGCATTAAGAGTTTCTTACAGTATGAAAATAACTGTTTGCCCTGGGCATAGTTTCAACCATGAACAGAAAATGAAAAGTAAAATTATCTTCTTTGTTTACAATATACCTCTCTAATACATTTTAACTAGAGCATTAAATGCAAAAACAAAACAAAACAATAACAAACTGCCACATGAATTTGTGGATGAGTTAATCACTGCAGGAAGAAGTATCAGAATTATTCTTTTCAATAGACAAGTCACTGTAGAGTCACTAAAAATTGTTTGAAATGGCACAAAGGCAATTCTTTTTCTCTATTTAGGGCTACATCCACTGTCTCATAATATAGTCCTAAAATACAATGGTTCTTACCCCCTATCTACATAAAAATATCAAATCAAGTAATTAAAAATTCCTGATTTACTGAATTATATATAATTTATATATGAAATCAAACAACCAGGATTATTTAGTATGTAGAAAATGTAATTTAATAACAATTACTACAAAAACATTTAAAATACTGTCAATATTTTTTAAGAATTCCATCAATATGAAAATACAAAAGAATGTACTTTGAATATCTGACAGCTCAGTTATAGGATCCACAAATAAATTCATATAGTTTTATTACATTGAATATACTTCGTGGTACAGAGTCCAACAGCATTTTCTTTCTAAATAGTATGGAAAAGCTATCACTTCTAATCAAACGTGACTTTAAAATAACAAAAAAAATGTTAATTTTCAAATATAATGATGATTAACTAAAGAATTAGAGGTTAAATCAAATGAAAATATACTTGCTAGATTACTATAAGTTTGATTTTTTCTTCTATTAAATAAAACTGCCAGCCCAACTGAAATAGTCTATTATTATTCTATATTATTATATTAAACATATTATCATTTACTGTTTTCTCATTCTGTTCTCTTTAATCTAAATATTTCTACCAGGTTCACTTTCTTAAAAAAGATTCTCATCACATCATCACCTTGTTAATGTTCTAATTAATCTTCAGGGCAATTCAGAAAAAAAATCTGAAGTTCTTAATAAACCTCTTCATGATGTTACCAACATCAGATTCTAAAATGAACTCTCAATGCTGCATTTTATGCACATTTTCATATGCCAACTTATCACTTCTCATATATTCTGAGCATATGAATACCGCTCAAACCTTTCTTTCTTGCTGAAATAACTCATCTCAACCTCAATGGCCCCACTCAAAACTACTATGCTACTTAATTCAAGTCACTGGGTAGTAAGGAAATCACCTCATACCCGCGAGCCTCCATAATGCTGTACCTCTTTGCAGGCTTTTATAACTTTTGAACTTGTCTGTTTACATATATTCCTCAATGTTATTAGTGGAGGAACACTGGCTACTTGAGGGTAGGATCTAAATATTAGTACCTGCTTCATCCTTATATCCCTCCAATGATGCCGAGCAGTTTAGTAAGCACTCAGTAAATAAATACCTTTTGAATGAATAGAATAATGAAAATGAAGGGTCTTTAAGATTTATTATGCCTACTATTGAAACGAAGGTGCCAACAACAAATCATCTAGTAGCTTAACTATGAAAGAAATAAATGATGAATGATAGGCAATGATCTCAATTATTTTCACACAACCCATCTATGTTAAGTTACATTAATAACACTAAACACTTACTTCCTTCTCCATCATCTGTCACTCCCAATACCAGTCGAAGAAGGCACTGGGCATGTTTTCTCTCTTTCAGTAGCACTTCAGCATAGCCCGGAAGACGAAGAAATAATCCAAAAGCAGCCAAAGAATGGGCAGGTATGGGAGACATGGTCTGTACTGCTGACTTGATAGGTGGAGGTTCAGCCGCAATGGTTTCTGGTGCTTCATAAACTAATTCCCCTGATTGTTCAATGGTTACCCATTCAAACTGATCACTATCCTTTGGCTTTTCCTGAGTGGTAGATGTTACAACTGGGGCACTCACCTAAAAGGGGAAAAAAAACTTGTTTGGCTATATGCATGTTTCAACATCTGGTTCAAATTAATGACTTCAAATTATCTCTTTAAAATATAGAAATATAAAGATAAAAACAAGACCTGTTTCTTTAAAAAGAGCTTCTCAACATTGGAGTTACATGATATCATGAGTATGGTGGATCTGCCAAGTAGCACTACTTTAAAGTTACTATTTATTTTCCCCTTTGTGATGAGTTAAGAGCCTGTAGACACATTCTTTGAGCCTATGTAAATATTCCGTTTCTCACCAAACTTTGATCCCTTAGAATTTTTATAATTCTTGCCTGAAACAGTAATTACTACAGTGGTTGCCAAATGGTGACTTTCTAATTCTACCATTCCTTCCAAGTTTATTAGTTGGCACTTAACTGTAACAAATGACCTTTCCCATCTATTTATTTAATAATTCAATTAATTTATATCAGTATGGATTCTAATTTTATTCTATAGGTTATAATCTGTTACCGTCTTATTTTATAATGCCCAAAGAGAATCAGACTTTAGTGGGACCCCCTTAAAGCAGGTCTGTATCTAGGCTTAACTTATATATTCCCTGCCCTAATTTTGGAATTTTTCCGATAAGCCCAGGACCTGAGAAGGTGACCATAATTGAAAACAGGGTCTCTGTGGACATAATCAAGTTAAAATGATGTCATACTGGATTAGGGTGGACCCTAAATCCAAGGACAGGTATCTTGATAAGGAGAGATACAGACACAGACAAGAAAGCTGGTCATGTGAAAACATAAGCAGAAATTGGAGTGATGCAGCTGTAAGTTAATGTGTATCATTCACTGCCAGCAAACATCAGAAGAGTCAAGAAGGGATTCTTCCCTAGAGTCGTTACAAAGAGCATGTCTCTATTAACACCTGATTTAGGACTTAGGGCCTCCTAAACTGTAACAGAAAAATTTGTCGTTATAAGTCATGTTTGGGGTTAATTTGTTACAGCAGCCCTAGGAAACTAATGCAGGCATACAGACTAAGTACATAAAGTGAAAGAATAATTCCCCTACTTTATTTAACAATCACAAAGAGCTTTGTATTGACAACTCTCCATGCAACACACTTCCCACCCTTAATAAAAGAAAACCGAATGTACACACATCAATAATAGTAACATTAATAAGCAGGTGAACAGATTAAAGTAATGTTTTTTAAACTACCTAAAAGAATAAAAATTAAGCAAAAAGATATAGCATATTTGGACAGAAGCATACACTACTATTTTACTCTCCCATGTGCAGTAATATCAATAATTAAAATCACACTTAAAGAAGCATATAAACAGAAATATTACAGTGTGACAAGCATAAAATCAAGGTAAACGCTACAGTGTAATGTGCTCAGTCTTCAACAGTTCTTCAATATCTAATTTACATAAAGCTCTGTATAGGCGAACCCTTCAAAGATTTATATAATATTTAAAGACTGTAAGTGAAAGGGTATATCCAAAAGGTTAATATAAGTTTAAAAAACAAAACAAACTATGTCTTAATAAAACTTGAAAAAACTTGTAAATGAAAAAACCAAACAAACAAAAGAACAAAGCCTTTGCCATGGAATGATATATTCAATTAGAAATCAAATCTTACCTGTTGAATTACTTCTGGATACAGCATAGGTAGTCTTTCTGCAATAAGAGCCAATCCACCCATTCCTGCAAAAACTTGTAAAGGTGAATGAACTGGACAGGTTTCAAGTAAAGATTCATCCAATATCCCATCCATACAGTCATCACTTGGAGTTAGAGGCTCATCTTCTGGACAGCTACTAAGTAAATCTCCATGATCTACAAAAATAAATTACAAATAATAGGTAAAAAAGAATCTCTTTTTATAATATGCTTCCGTTTTCAAAGCAGATATTGTTGTCATCTCTCAAATTAGCAAAAGAGCATAAATATCTTTAAGTTATTCAGATATAGCTGTATTAAGGCCAGATGCTGCAAAAATGTTTAAGGCTTTTGATGTTGCCTCCTGTAATCTTGCTTCTGGTGTCACCTGAGAGCTTTTGAAAAGTAGAATCTCAGGTCCTACCCTAGACCTGCTGAATTTGAATCTGCACTTTAAGAATGTTGAAATTTGAGAAGCATTGTCCTTTAAGGCACAATTGTACATTACATTCTATGTAAAAATAAATCCTCAGAGAGTGACAGAAATTTTAATCTATGCACATGCTATGCTCTAAGAAGCATCCAATTAGAGACAACTGAATAATGAAAGAGACTTCTACTGAAAACTACATATTATATACCATATTGGTTTAGCTTTGAATCACAAATGAAAACTAAAAGGTTAGTATATAAACACATAACTAGACTATATAAACATTAAAAAAGACAAATAATCCTGCTGAAACTCTGGGCAAGAGAAAAGTACTAAAATTTACTAAAGAATACAAAAGGCTAATAATTAAATATTGTACTTTAATCATAACAAACATTGAAGGTAAAATAAAATGTACCTTATGCACATTATGAAAATCATTGCTTAAATACCATTTATAGTATTGAAAGCTAGAAATAATCAGAATGTTTCAACAATTGGGAAGAGATCAAATCTATTATACCAATACACAAAAAAAATTGGCAATAAAAATGCACATTTAGAAATATTTAATGGAAAATGTAAGTAAAAATTAAAATGTAAGAAATTTATGTTCCCACTTCTGCTTCAGGGTAAAAAATGTTTGTAAGCAGAAATACCACACTATATAAATTATCAGTAAATTGAAATCTTAGAATTGGGGGGTTCTCACTTTGATTATAAAATGATAAACAATTCACATGGCTCATGGAGAAATAATGTAGAAATTAAAGCACATGTACTCATAAAATAAGTGATAAGAGGAATTAAGATTAATTCCCCATGGAAATAATGGCAATTTTATTAATATTTACAAATAACTCAGTCATAAAGAAAAATGTTTACCTTAAGTTGATGTAAGAAAAACAGAGGTAAATTAAGTCACCAGCAATTTCTATATTCCTCAGATTACAGACTGTCATTCTAAAAAAATACCAGGCACATACCTTTTTCAGGGTGTAGTCTTTTAAAAGAATCTGTTTTTGACAGACTTGGGTCTGTGATAACTCTTGACCCCAATTTCACAGTCAGATCTATTGAGCGGTAACCCTGAGGAAGTTTTCGGTCATACAGGAGAGTTAAAAGCTGGGCCAGGGTCATTTCAGCTGGCAATGGCTGGCCTAAAAATGACAGAACTAAGTTAAACCTGGAATCCAAGAGGGAGACATTTACTTGATTCAATTTATTCAATCACTTACTGCTTTTACTGAACTATAGGCAGGAGCTTAATTCTGACACCAAAATCAAAACAATTTAAAATCAGCCTATGGAAAGCTTACAAAAATTAAATCTATTTCTGACACATGTGAGTAATAACATCTGTAGAAAGTGTTAATTAGTCACTAACCAAATCCCACCAAGATCTGAGCCAGACAGCAAATATAAAAAAAGAAAACAGACAAATCTATATATTTGGGGCTGGCAAATCTTTTCCATAAAAGGCCAAATAATAAATATTTCAAGATATGGTCTTTGCTGCAACTTCTAACTCTACCACTGCAGCATGCAAATAGTTAGGAACAATACATAGATGGACACAGATGTATTTTAATAAAACTTTTTTATAAAAAGAGGCATCCAGTCCAATAGCCAACTTGCTGGCCTCTGCTAGATTTAAATCAATGTAAAGCTAAAAAAGAAAACCCATTCAAAGTTAGTTGGAAATCTAATTATAATAATACAGTACAAAATGGAGAAAAAATGGGGATCATCTTGACTAATAATAAGTATACTGGTTAAAGAATAAGTTTTAGCTGGGAAGAAAATATTGCTCAACTATCAGTGATATATCTAAGACTTATACTCTTAGGACCAGTTATTTAAAATCTGCCTCATTATGGTTTCTATATAACTTGTTATAATCTTCTAAAACATTAATTAACATTAATTTTACTGATTATTTTATGGCACATTGACAGCAAAATTTAGGAGGCTAGTAAAGCATAAATATGCAACATTATAGTGTTAAAAAGAATATGTAATAAGCCACTCCGTTTTTTGTTCTCACTTCTCTTGTAACTGTATGGACAAAATCAGTAACTCATTTACCTCATCAACTGCACCTGATTAAACATGATTCTGGTAATTACATATCTGATTTATATAGCTGTAAGATTATAAAAGTTTTTCACATGTTTTATCACTGTGAACATTACCTGTCAAGAGTTTGTGGAACAGGTGAAACACTGGGACAGTAATTATTTTATTGGCAGCCTCCGCTCCAGAGGAAGCACCTCCTATTTTATCAGGCATTGTCCTCCCTCTCCTGGATGGTGGGCGAGGTGGTGTAGCTGATACAGCACGTTTAGATTGGGATTTCAGCCCTAAAAGTAAAAAAATCAGTAGAATTCTACATAGTCAATACACTAATGATGTAAAGTGTATTTTTATGGTATTTTAATAAAGCACCATATTCCTAACTAATACCAAAAGATAGAAATGTTTCTAATCTAACATCTTATTTCCCCATTCTATTTGTTCTTCATGACATTCACAAATTATTTTGGCTGCATTTGTGTAAAAAATATTGCTAACTACTATACTCTGTGAGATATACATGACAGTCTATTTACTAGTAAGTAGTTTTGTACAAATATGTGTAGGAAATCTTGTGATCCTAATTTTTCTTGGAGATAGAAAGGATTAAATATAGGTCTACTACTTCAAAGGTAAGGTAACTTAGGCTGAGCTTTCTCTTTTGAACTAAAATCGTCACACTTATATCAAGAAATATGTCCTCTAAAATCACCAGTTATGTTAGCCATTTTTTTCTTCTTCCTGCATCTAATAGTAAAAACTCACTTTTTAACCAATTTTCTTTTAATTATTTTGATTTCCAATTTTATGTAATTAACACAACATCACATCGTAATGAAAACTAGTTCCTTTTTCATTCTGCTTTTCCTTTTTTAAAACAAGGGGGTTATTCAAAAATTTCTTAATATTTAATACATTTGTAAGAGTATAATTCTCTGTACAATGTCAAGTAGCAATGCAGTATCTAAACTATTCATATAAGTTCAGTATCTGATGAAATACAGTAAGCTTTAGACATAAAATAAGTTTAATGACTGCACTGCCAAAGAGCTTCTGGTGTAACAGTTTTATATCTAGTAATGAGACATCATTATGTTATAAGTCAGCTTTCTCAATTAATACTTTTTACTATACTAAGTCTCTGTAAATATAAATTGTTATATTTTATAGAAATAAACAAACAAAAAAAGAATCAAGATTACAAAAAGCAGGAAGCATACCTGAAGCAACAACAACACTATAATTGTCCTGAAATCCATTTTCTGCCTTAACTTTTTCTTTCTCTTCATGGTTTTTCTTTTCTTTGTCATCTTTTTGTTCACTAATTAGTTTAGCAGTGATGCTTGGTGTATCTGTAAGAAAATATTATGTAAAATACATTGCTTCTCCAAACCATTAAGAAGAAGCCATAAACATCTTGAAAGGAATATACAAGACTGTATTATATTATCATTACTATTTAAGCAATGTAAATGTATTTAGAAGAAATATTATGAGGCAAACACTGATATTCAATCCTTGCTGATATATCAATGGAAGGGAATTACCACTGTTCTTAAACAAGGATACTTAAAATCCAATCTCTAAAAAATATTACATATTACAATAGTACTACCTCTGGAGAAAATGAAAACCATTCCATGAAAATTTGCTTCACTTTTAGGCATAGTTCAATATGCTTGTCACCTAAATCTAAATGCTCCTTACAACAAATGTATCAAGAATAAATATTATTTTCAAAATAAGGAAATAGCCTTAGGAAGGTTACTGATAATCCATAAAGGGCACATATGGAATTCAATTCAACTCATTCTAAAGCATTACATTAGACCTTTACTTATTCTAAAAATGGAGTATAATTTCATTAACAGATTTCTTGTTTTGATATTTTTATTTAGTTAGGAATCTCACAACAAAGTAATGTTTTACCAGTACTTTAGAAATGAAATCTAAGGACTTCTCATAGATAGTCATTACTCTCTGAATTAATATTTTTTTATTATTTTAGAATATGGAATGTTACTGAAAATCAGGAAAAAAATGGAGACCATATAATGATTTGATTTAGCCATTAAGAAATCCAAAAGCTGGAGAAACTTTTCTGATATTGTATTTTTCATTAAGTGGATATGATTGATACAAATTCTCTTTTTACTATTCTAAGTTAACACATTTATGATCCAATGATTTATTATAAAGTTAAAAAGGTGAAATGATAATATAATAAACAGCATCTTTTGTATTATCCCATACTTTACAGCTTTAAATATCTAAAATTGTCCCAGGGGAGTTCCCTGGTGGTATAGTGGCTTAAGGCTTTAGTGCTGGCACTGTCAGCGCTGTGGCCTGGGTTCAATTCCCGGCCAGGGAACTACCCACACACAAAAAAATTAATTAATTAATTAATTAAATACTTGGTCATTGTTATAAAAATTAATAAAAATAAAATTGTCCCAGGGATCTCAATTTTTAGAGCTTCTTCCTAACTACAGATTGCCTTTAGAAAACTGCTTTTATGAAATTAAAAAACTTTTGTGAACAAAATAATACATAATGCAACAAGACATTTTACTTTCAAACAAAAACAACCAAGCAACCCAAAATAGCAAAAATAGTTACAAAAATCAGAGTGAAATAGTTAAGTAACTAAAAACTCACAAAATTAATTCAATGCATAATCAGGTAGGAAAACATGTAAAGATCATTAGGTAATAAGAATTTATGTAGTGTTATCTCGATAAATGCCAAACAATAAAAGATATCATTAAAGAAAAACTTTTATGGAAGAGAAAAAAATTGGTGTCACGAGAGGCAATCCTTTTAAAACTCTCGTGGAAGTTACAACAATTGGAACAACTGTAATTCAAGGAAGGATCCTCTACGCCATGCACAAACACAGCTAAGAGACCCACACGTCACATAGAAGCACATACAAGTGGGTAGGCAGAGGGGCAACTAGAGGAGGAAGGAAGTGGGAAGTGAAGACTCGGCCACACACGGGTCTCAATGCTTCAGATGGGGGAGGGAGAAGGTGGCAGGTCACCATTCTGGAGGAGCAATGGCGACCGCACAGTCTGCAGGACAGAGAAAAGATGCCCAGAGGCCAAGAATGTGAGACACTGCAACCAGCCCTGGCTTTGACCCCAGGTGGTACAGCCATAAGTGCTGATGCTCTCAGACACAGTGGCGACCTCACCGGGGTTCAGAGAGGAGGGGCACAGACAAGGAATGGGTGGGGACAGGTAAGGAGAGTGCCCCAACCTCTCTCGTGTAGGAGAAGGAGTGGAAAAGATTTGGATGCACACTTCTCTGCCTATGAGCAGTCTGAGGGATCAGCATACAGGACAGCTGATTCCAAGACTCAGGGCAGAAAAAAAGGAAGCAGGGGGCGGGACGATGAACCGAGAACAGAAAGGAGTAAGCCAGCACTACCCCAGTGGCTCACAGCTCTAAACAAGAAACAAAGGCACAAACCCTGGTTGCCATCCCCCACTCCCCCACCCCTACTCCGGGCATTAGCAGTACTTCAGCAGTGAGTATGGGTTAAGGAGCTGAGTATCTATAACGGAGAGGCTGCCACAATGAGAAACCAGACAAAGGAAGCTCAAAATAAATCTGAACAGAAAATCAAAGTAAACGAGATGGGAACAAACAACCCATTAGAGACAGAGCTCAAAACAACTATTATAAAAATACTTAGGGAAATTAATGATAATTTCAACAGACAGATAGCAAGCATAAAGGAAGGCATACAAACCATTAAAAAAAAACCAGGTAGAGATAAAGATTACAATAACCAAAATGAAGAATGGAATAAAAGGAGTCACCAGCAGAAGCACCAAGCAGTGATTTGCAAGAAAAGCCAGCAGAAAACACACAATCAGAACAAATAAAAAAAAGAATCCAAAAAAACAAGAATGGTTTGAGATTCCTCTGGGACAACATTGAAAGTAACAACATTCACATCATCATAGGATTACCAGAAGGGGAAGAGGAAAAGCAAAAGACTGAGAACTTTTTGAAGAAATGATGACTGAAAATTTTCCTAATCTGGCAAAGAAAATAGACATACAAGCCCAGGAAACACAGAGAGTCCCAAATAAGATGATCCCAAACAGAAACACAAGACACATCATAATTAAAATGCCAAAAGTTAAAGATAAAATTCTAAAAGCAGCAAGAGAAATGTAAGCAGTAACTTATAAGGGGACACACATTAGACTCTCAGCTGATTTCTCATTAGAAACTTTGCAGGCTAGAAGGGAACTGCAGAAAATATTCAACATGATGAAAACCAAGGACCTACAACCAAGAATAATGTATCCAGCAAGGCTAGCATTCAAAATTGAAGGACAGATAAAGAGCTTCTCAGACAACAAAAAGCTAAGAGTTCATCATCACCAAATCAGTACTACAAAGAATGTTAGAGGAACTTTTTTAAGATGGGAGAGTGGGTAAAATAAATGGAAAGGATTGAGTAGTTTGGTTGTTACAAGGCAATAATTATGGGGATGTAGAGTATAATATGGGAATATAATGAATAAGGTTGCAGTAACTTTGTGTGGTGTCAGATAGGTACCAAATTTGTTGGGGTGATGTGAGGAAGATGGAAGGGGTGGGGAAAAAGGGGAAAAATCAACAAATACAAATTTATAGTCACAGAATAGTCACACGGATGTAAAGTGCAGCACAGGGCACAGTCAACAACACTGTAATAACAATGTATGGTGTCAGAGGAGAACCAGATGTATTGGAATGAGGATTTAGTAAGTTATATAAATGACTCATCACTGTGCTGTACATTTGAAACCAATATAATATTGTATGTCAAATGTAAAAAAATAAATTAAAAAAGGAAAAAAACTTTTCTCAACTTTCTGTTTAAAATTGTTCTGGTTTGGATTTCTATTCTAGTCAAGATAAAAGAACAAGACTAAGTTTCCTCTCTCACCTGAAATAATTAGAAATTAGAAAAATAGGTAAAATAATACTTTTCAGACACTAGGTATCACTAAGGCAGGAGAACAGTGATACATGGGTGAATAGAATCAAATGAGGTTAGGCCTAGGATGGCTCCAGCTTATTGCCTGGAGAACCGAGCACCACCTAGGGATTATCTAAGATACACAGCTGGAACTCCAGAAAGACAATGGCTGTAGTTTGCCTGGCACACTGCCAGGGGAAAAGATCATAGTATCAAGTAAATTAACCAAATTTTAAAATAGAGGGGGGTGGGGAATGGAACAAAGCTTCGGTGAGCTGTGACACAACTTCAAGAGGCCTAGTAAATGTGGAATTGCAATCAGAAGAGAGAAGAGACATGGGGAGAAAGAAAATATTTGATAAAACGCTAGTCAAAATTTTCTAAATTTGATGAAATCTATAAGCCCACTGATTCAAGAAAGTCAACAATGTTAAATCATAAGAAACATGGAGAACTCTGCAAGGCACATATTACTCAAATTGCTGAAAACCAATGACAGAAATGTGTAAAAGCAAAAATACTAACAAGGGAGTTCCCTGGTGGTGTAGTGGCTTAAGGCTTCGGCGCTGGTGCTGTCAGCACTGCGGCCTGGGTTCGATTCCCGGTCAGGGAGCTACCCACATACCAAAAAGTAAAATTACTAACACATAACCTTTAATATTTGAAAGGAATGTCAAAAGTTATAGGAAGTGGATAAAATTATTGATTAAATAATTTTGGATTATTTGTTTTTATACATATTGATAAAACATAAACACATGTAAATATATTCACATGTAAATATATCATAAAACATACTGGCTAAAGATCATTTATATACTTTTACAGGACCAAAATAATTGGTAAATAAAGGTTAAATTCATCTTTTTTTTGATATTTGATCAGGACGACTCTTTGTTGGACTTTCTAGTAAGATGTGTGTTCTTCTAATGCAATCAGTTTTTTTTTTTTTTAATTTTTAGGTAATAAAGGAAACTTACCTATAAAATATTCTAAATAATATGACATTTTAAAAAATAGCATTTTTGTAGCAAAGATAAACAAACAAAAAAAATGTTAAATTTCCCGTTACTTTGTAATGTATCTATCCTTTTCCATTAACAAGTTAAATGTATAAAATCTCAATAAGTGAATTTCAGTACTCCTTTCCTTCATTCATTTAATAAATTTCTCACTTTTGTTCTACATAATGTAAAAGGGAGAATTTCAGGGTTATGTTAGAAAAAAGTTTGTAAAATCCTATTTTCAGAAAAGCTCCTGTAACAGATATGGTGAACATTTTAAGTAAAAAAAAAAGTTACTTATACATTTACATAGTATTCTGGTATAACTTGTTAAAAGGTTAAGAAATACAACTTTATGCACACTTGTGTCAGATGCTGTGACTAAAAGTGGAAAAGAACCTTTTCTCCCTTATCTTCTCATAGTGATAATATCCATTCACATAGTGTAACATCCTGTTTATATATGATAACAACTCCCAAATCCCTTCAACCTAGTTCTTCATTCTAAGCTTATATTTGTATTTACAAATAAACAAACATCTCCAGCTTTTTTCTGATAGTCCTACCTTCCTTCAGTGTCAGTGTCCCTTAAAACATAGGCAGTCCTCTAATGTGTACAGATAAAAAAAAATTTACATTAAAATGCAAACAGTTAAATTTCCAGCTTGTGTTTTTTTATTCTGATAACACATTAATACATAAGATCATAAATACTTTTAAGAGCAGAATATGTGGCTAGCTTACATTTACATCCCTAAGACAAATTACTGTGCTTATAAATAGCAGCTACTCAATTACTCACTGATTAGAATTTCTGAGGCAATAAACTCAAAACATCCGCAGTCGATTTGCACTTTGCCATCAAAAACTGTGTTTTTAATACATTAATAACCTGTATGTTTTTTAAAGGCACCCACTGAGAGCTTTTGAAATACAGGCCAGAAACCTAGAGGGAAAGTTCCCTCTGCTTTCTTCACTGATGCTTATAAACAATAAGGTCACCAATAAACTCCACCTACGTATTTTCATCTTTTGACCACTTATTTATTCCCTAGATTTAAATATTTATTACTTAATAAATATTTATTACTTAGAATCCTGTCATCCACCCTAACACCCTGGAATTCATCTACTATAAAGCAACCAGATGGTTTATTGTGAGAAAATTCCATCAATGGCTTCTGAGACATTGTCTCCATTTCCAACTACCCATTCTGTCATTACTACCCATAACATAAATCACACCAAAAAAATTTTCAGGCTCTAGAATACAGTGTACATTTTTGTCTTCATCAGCTACTTACCCATGCTTTATTTTTTATTTTTTATTTTTTTGTAAGTGGGTAGTTCCCTGGGTGGGAATCGAACTCAGGCCGCAGCGCTGACAGCGCCAGCGCCGAAGCCTTAAGCCACTACACCACCAGGGAACTCCTACTTACTCATGCTTTAGAGTGTGAAGATATCCTGATCTTTTCCAACCATTAAATGAGTAAATGGATGCAGTAAAATAAACAGTTGCAAAGGTAATAAAATCCCATATACATCTAACATAGGGTTAAAGAAAAATTAATACTTAAGTCTGACTTGCCTGACACTCTGTCAAGAACTTCCGACAATGTTGTTGAGACTGGCAGATGAAGTGTACGGAACTTGTGGCCTGCTCCATACATTGGGTGCTGGATGACATGGCTAGTAGCATTGATTCTACCTTTATACAGCTGAAAATTAATTCAAAAGAAATTAAGTCACAATTTTCTGACATATTGTGAAAAACTTCAAAAGCTGAAAAGAATAAAAATTTAATAATACATACAAAGTATAGGGGGCTTGTTTTATTTTTCTTCAAATGTGGCACATTTGCCATGTTATCTGTTGGTCAACTTGAGCTTTGGAACTATTTTACCTAACATTATGTCATTTTCCCCAAAATCAAATTATATTATTTCCCCCCAAAAAGTATACTATTCAAGGAAAGGTATAATTAGGTTATTCTAGGCAGGGAGCATTATCCAAAGGGGTCTTTTAAGTCGGATCATGAGCTGTAAGAGATGTCCTAGCTTCAGTCTGCTATTATTAGACATCAGAACGGCAGAATAACTGCAAGCGCGGATGTGACATTACAAGTATCTTTATACACAGCTAATCATTACAGACAAATTTAATTTAACTGTTAGAAACTCACTGGACAAGGGGACTGAAGAAACATTGTCACTTTCTCATCTTCTAGCATCAACTGCAAAAACAATCTACGTATAAACCCTGAAATGTTCCCCGACGCTGGAAGGTTTCCTCTTTGCGGAGATGTCTGAAACAGTTCACAAAGAACCTGGCACAGCAAGAGATGTAAAAGTTAAGTGCAGTACTTATTTGCAGCTTTGTACTTTAAAGAAATAAAGAGAAAATTAAGAATGTGAATAAATAAGTATATCTGAATCCATCAAAATCAACAATTAAAGAATATATAGATAAGAAGTTAAAAGTCCAACAAAAATTTCTGTGAATAAAAGAAATTACTACCAGAGTTTTTATAAATACATAGCATAAACCACCTTACTTTTAACTTTAATCAGTATCAAAGTGGTTATAATACAATTAAAATTATGAAAGCAATGAGATACAATTTCATGCTATCCAAAAGCACAAACCAAATTTTCAAATACCCACATTCATAGTCTTGGTTAACATTGGTGATTTAAGCATTTCCTTTTACTTAGGTACATTAAACAGATATAGTTTCCCAATAATTAATTACATTAGGCAGCAAAGTATTAATAAAGTTAAATCATTCAGTATTTTTTGAAAATTATGATAGCTATCTTAAAATAATTCTACCTTTCAAGATTTTTAGCCCCACAGATTTAATAATAATAAAATCGTCTTTCACATTTTTAAGGTGTTTTGTCAGAGGTCTCCTATCTAAAATCTACTCTACTGTCTACTTCATTTGCACCAAAAAAACCCACTTGCATCAATCTGGTTACAACAAAATGCAATGCCTCAAAGTAGATGAGGCACTCAATGACACCGTCAAGTGGTCCATCTGCTCCTGCAGCTGAAGTTTTGTTCTTTGGGTCCATTCTTTTTATTTGGGAAAGTTTTCAAAAAGGAGTGTGTAGTCTATAGCTAGAATCTCAGTGAATTTACTCATTATATCATCAAAAAGAATAACTGATTTATGTGACAGCTGAGGGGAGGATGGAAGAGATATCAGTATATTTTAATTATGGTTTAAATTCAGATCCTTAAACACACCGAACTCTAAACTTTACCATCACCTGGCCTTACTTAATACATGCCCCTTTCTTAACTAATTTCACTACTACTGTGTGACAGCATGTTAAAATAACTAGACATCTGAATCATAAGCCAGTTTTTCTACTTTTACCTGTGCCATCAGCTTTTGATTATTAGGGTGGCATGAAATGCACTGTAGAAAGAATGCAACAGTTGCATTCTCAATTGCTGTCCTCTGCTGAGTAGTCAGTCCTGCTGTAGTAGCTGAAGAAAGAGAAGCTGATCTTGCACTGGTTTGCTGTGCACCTAAATTATGTCCTCCAGAAGTGGAACCAGAGTGACACAATAAAAACAGAAGTGCTGTCCATAGCGGATTGACTTCAGATCCACCGAGCCAGTCTTTCATTATATGGCTATTGCCAACTTCTGTCAAAAACCTAAGAACAGGAGCAACCAGGTCTGCTGTGATAGGCATCTTATTACACTGTTGTGGAATGTGATGCCGCCTGAGTTTGTCCTGGGAAGCATCTATTGACTGAGCAATGCTTTCTGAGTACGAAATGTGGCTAAAGCAGAAACTAGCCAGACTCCTCACAAGAAGAGAAGGCAAACCTGAGTCCAATAATTGTTTGGTAGCTTCTGGAGACTGAGAAGAGGAAGCAAGGGTTGCCAAATGCGATTCCGTTAGTGCAAGAGGCGCTTGTGCGTTTTTAGAGTCATCTGTTAAAGATGAACTAAGATCTTGTTTTTTGCTATCATCCGTCATAGACAGCCTGTGGTGACACTGCATTGGAGGAGGGGTAATTCCCATCCAGCCCATGAGCAAAGAAAAATAACTTGGGTGTATGTGACACATTGAGCAAAGTAGACTGTCAACAGCTTTCTTCAAAACCATATTGCAGGGAAGAGACATGGACCAATTAAAAAGTAACCTAAGGGAATAAAAGGTATGATGTTAACAATGCATATATATGTACTTTTTCTAGAAAGACCTTACTGTTTCAAATATTTCTATTAGAGATCAATTTATACTCTGATGAAAATTACACTGTTTATTTGACATAAATATTATTACTACATTATAAGATTTCAGGACTACTGCTTGTGGTATATATTATTTAAACTTGTAAAATGAGTATAGAAAACCAAGAGGTCTGTACTAAAATACTTCTACAATTCTCCGTGTGACCTCAAAAAAGTCACATAAAGAAACAAAGAAAAATTATACCAAAAAAATGTTTAGATCAAATTTGATGTGACTGATGGCTTAAATTCATGTCTGCAAATCAAAAACTATTGGTGAGTTTTACTTTTTAGTCATGGATTATGGCAACTGGGAGGACGAAATACTGAAATGACAGAGTAGAGGACAAAAGGCCAATGTTTACAAGTCATGGAACTCTTCAGCAATAAATCTAGTATTTCGCTACAAACAGCAATTATCAGGCAAGAAGTTCAGCAAAGCCTTAGCTGAGTATGGTGAAGAAATGTGAGAAGTGGAAACTACTTATCAGAACCATTGTAACAGGTGTCTAAAATGAACAAAAAAAACCAACTGTAAAACCTGAAATGCTAAGTCTTTCAAAATTTCTAACTATATTTTTCCTCCACAGTTGCACATTAAAGATAAAAATATGTGATGAGTAAACTTTCAAAGAGGATAAACACTGTGAATTGTAGGTGCATATACATGAAACATTCCAATTTTGGTAAAAGCGGGCAATGATACATTTACCTTCTTAAAACATGAAGGTAACTAAATTAAATTTTTTTAACAGTTCGTTCCAATATCAGACCTGATTATACAAGAGCTGTCTGGAAAAAAATCCAGCCATAAATGCCTCTATTTTTCATATTACATGGCTGGATACTTTCCTCACAGCCCTCGTATAACTATTATTATACTTTCAAAGTATTATTTTTATTCGAGTATATAAAATACAATTTCATTAAGTGAAAACCAAAGTGATCTAGTACTAGGGGGAAAGAAGGATTTCACAAATCATACGTACTCGAAGAGTTCTCGGTCCAGTAGTGCTGGTAAATCATACTCTACAAGCAGTTCGTAACTATGCCACAGAATTGCTGCTACACAGTGCAAATGTGAAGGAGATGGCATTAGAAGACCATACTCTATTGCTGAAGAGTTAGGGCACACATAGCTCATCCTGCCACTTCTCTTCATAGCAGCCACTCTTGCAGAATCACTGACCCATTTTAACAAGGCTTGAATTCTTAAAAGAAGAAAATGAATTCAAATAACCAATTATACCACAACTGCATGTAAACAATGTATTTATTGAGAAAAATATACTAATTGTTCTTGATAATTTTAATCTAAAAATAGCCTCAAAGGAAAAGGAATTATGTAAGAAAGAAGGACATAGTAGTTCTAGTTTTCCAACAACCCTACCAAGCTTTATCAATAAAAATGTTTGTGATAACACAACTATAATTCAACAAATAAACATTGATTCTTACCTAATTTATAACAATATATATATAAACACCTAGAATTACAGGATATATAGCTTAACAAACTCACCCTCTCTTATAAATTTTCTCTCATCTTTAATAAATCCATGTAACCTAGAGGGTTAATCTAGAGCTTATTTTTCGTTGTACAGAAGCTCATGCAAAAGAGCATGTTTCACACCTCTGGCCCCCACCCATAAATACTAGTGGCAGCCACCCACCCTCCTTCACTATGAAAAACAAAACATAGTCCAAACATAGGTAGTTTTTCAAGTGCCACCCTACCTTCAATCCCCTAGAGCAAAAGAATTTTTAAAGCAGTAATGCTTTGCAGTTTGTATAAAAAGTAAAAAGTAGGAGACAAGATTCACTGTCAAGTTCTTAAAACACTGTTTATTTTTGTTTCCTTTCAAATCTGTGTTTTAAACCATCAGATATTCTTTGCTTCCAGGTAAAAGAAATGGAAGTGGGAAGATATACGAGGGCTTTCTGAAAAACATCCAACCATGTTATATGAAAACTAGAGGCATTTATGGCTGGATATTTTTCCTGACAACTCTCATATACTACTAAATTCTCTCTACCACAAAGAACAGAAGGATAAGACCCTTTAAATTTCTTATGATAGGAAATAAAGACAAGTTAGAAAAAGATAAAGGAGATAAGGTAAGTAAGGAAGAGTGACATTTTCTTAGCCTACAGAAGCCAACAATCTCATCATTAACTTCAGTTCTGAAACACTCTAAAACATTCACATTTTTAAAAGTTTTATGCAAAGAAAATGGTTTTATTAACTGTAATTTTCTTTCCATGATTAAAAATAAAACTATTAACACTTGACTAGTCATAAAAGATTTCAAGAAACCTATTCTAGAAAAATATTTAACACTAATTTTTAAATGTATTTTTTAACCCTAGTAACCACTATGATTCAACTTTGGTACAAATTTCTATTCACTTTGCCAAAAATTATTCCAATCTATTTTTAAATATAATATAGTTATATAATTTATAAAGCAAAAAGCTGAATGGAAAAGAAGTAAGCCTATTTAGCATTTTGAAACTATCATGCTGAAAATAAATTTACTTTATTAAATGTCATTTAAATATTTTTAATTGAGAAGATGAAAGCAACTAGCCTAAAATAAATGAAAGCTATTACATTATCACTATTACACTCTCACTATTCCCTACCCCACAAGTCTGACCTATGTAAATCTTACCCTGTAAGACTGCTGCCTCCACAACCCTGAGGGCATAAAGCCAAACTCATTTAATTGGGTCCCTCTAGTATCTAGCACTGTGCCAGGCATATCGCAGCTACTCAGTAAATACCTATAAAATGAGTTAGTACCTACCAAAAAAAAAATTAATAATTTATGAAGAAATGTGTATCAAATTAATATCAAATGATTTCATTTTAGATATAAATTAATCAAAACATTAAAGGGCAGCATAACTCAATGATTATTTATAGTCATACTCTACATAAAACTGGAGAATACCAAACCATCATTTAAAAATTTATCAACAACATGTTTCAAAAATACTTAAGAGTTCCTTTCAATTTGGAGGTAGAAGAGATTAAGAAAGCACTACATTAGTAAAACTCATCTAAAATTACTATACTGAGGGAGTGCCCTGGTGGTGTAGTGGCTTAAGGCGCTGGCACTGTCAACGCTGTGGCCTGGGTTTGATTCCCAGCCAGGGAACTACCCCCACACTACAAAAAAAATAAAATGAAATAAAATTACTATACTGAAAGAGCATTAAATATTTAGAAGTTAGTTACGTGGTGTGGTAGTGCTTCAGTTTGTGGTAGGAAGCAAAATAAAGAGGGTAGAGAATCTACTGAAAGCTTTCAAAGAACATTATAAATAATCAATAACAACTTATCAAAACAATCATTATTACCATTATCAAAATAGTCCAAAGACCTAATACAGACAGAATATTCCGATATTCATACACATTTAGTAAATACTATCTAAGATAGATAGTATGATCATAATACCATCAATTTATAAAGATTCTATCACAACATGGCACACAAAAAAATATATTTCATGTTTTATTTTATTTCATTTCTCAAAAGCAATATTGACTAAGAATTCTACTTGAGTCCAAATACATGAAAATATGCTTAATGCTCATAAAAATCTCTATAGAAATTGCATTATGTAAAACATACAGGTAAATACAATATAATAAACTCTTAACTTTTATGAAATGATCTAAGAGAAGGTATTACCTTAATTTAAAAATGAGATCATTATATACCTGTCTTTTGTTCCAGGATCCTGAGTTGTTCCAAGCTGGTAAAGAATATCTATTGTAGAGTCAGAAGAGAGTCCATTCAGTCTTCCAAAAAGTAAAGGGCTATTCAAATCTTACAACAAAGAATCAAAAGAAAAAGTTTGCTAAATGAGCAAATGAGATGGGAAGATTTGCTCCATTTAATTTTACATTATTCATTAAAAATAACTTCTGTAAATTCTAACAACAACAACAAACTCCAAAAATAATGAAGCCATAATGGAATTTCAGAAACAGAATTAATCACAAATATTTTATCATTCAACTATAAAAATTAAAATATCAAAGTTATTTGTCACCTGTAGGATCACTGCCTGATGCCGCACAATTTCTCAGTAGAATGTCTATAAGCTTCAGGCCAATTCGAGTGGATTGTAGTCCTATTTTTACAAGCACGACTTCAATGTTTGGCGAATGCATTCCACAGTAAGGGGACATCAGTAAGGCAGCACAAGTCTGCAGCAAATTAGCAGTAGGTGCAGCTGCACTTGCCATCATTCCTTCCAGATCACTTATGTGAGTAAGGCAATGATGTAATAACCGTAACCATCCAATACTGAAATACACAACACAAAGTGCCTTATATGGTAAATATAAGTAGCTCAAATTACTTCAGGGGTAAAATAAAACTTCTTCGAGATAGCATGTTATAAAATAGCATAAATAGCAGGAATGTATGTAAAAACAGTTTTAGAATACTGTAATTCCAAAAAATTAAACCAACAGTAAGCTTCCATTATAACATAACAAATCAAAATAATTAATTGCTAATAACACTTAGGAACTGTGTGCTTGCTTTTTTTTTATAATTAGTCAGGAAATGTTTTTATATGTATTTGTATGCATAAATACAAACTGCATAGGTTTACAGATTTGCAAAAATGGGAAGTCTTGGCAGCTTCAGAATAAAAAAGAAATCCTACATTTTTTATTATTTTACTAAAAATTTTAAAGAGAAGTCACATTAGGTGGTGAACTTATTATACAAGAAGTTGACAATGCACTGTAGAATCGTATACCTGAAACCTATGTAATTCTTGCTAACAGATGTCACCCCAATAAAAAAAAAAAAAAAAAAAAAAATTTTTAGGCAAAACTTTTAATAAAACCAGTCTATAAAATTTTCAGCAAAAAAAATCTAACAGAAGAATGTAAATTAAAGATTATATTCAGGTTCTTGTTTGTCTATATAGTTTCAAATCTAACCGTTCAGCTGACTGGCATTTAGGATTACCATATAGGACTGGGTCCCTGGTCTGGATGGTCAATTTGTATGGTTCAGATGTACTCCTGGTGAGAGTCATTTGGATATTCTTAAATTAAGACTCCAATCCAAAGAATTGGAACCTGCATCCACATATACCACAATGTTTATCATCTCAGGGATTAAACACACATAAATCTCAATTTTAACCAGACTCAGGGTTCTGCTTCTACTGAACTGTCTCTTTTACACTTAATAAAATAATGCTATTATAGAGATACCTATGGAGTAAAGAACTTCCTAAATCCTAAAAAAGAAAGCACAAAATGAGTAATTTCACCAAAAGCTTTTTTTAAGAATGAGAAATAAACATACCTTGTTTTAGACACCTGATCTTCAGATGGAAGAAAGGGATTATTAACTGTTGCTGAAGAAGTGGTACCAAAAGCAGTGAGGCCCAGTAACTTAATCTGTGAAAGGCCTAATGTGCTGGCATCTCGTGGACGATGGAGTCTAAGGCAGACAGCAGAGGCTACTTCAGCCTTTACAAGCTGAATTTTTATGTAGGTGAGACCACTTGTGACAACAGGAGTGGACAAAGGTAGCATATTTACCCCATCTGCACTTACTTCCACAGACACTGAGGAAGGGCAGGCTGAAGGAAGAATAAAATAAAACAGTTACTAAAGAAAAAGTAAACTAGACTTCATACATTAGTGGAAAGCCCAGTAAAGCAGTAGCTTTCAGTTACATTCATTATGAACTAATAAAAAGAAGACTTATATACCACATTGCATTTTTTCGCTGCCCCTCATCATAATTGATTTTGGAACTATTTTTCCAACATAAGTGTAAAAATTTCAAATATTCACCTAAAAAAATAGAGTAACTGAAAATATGTAAACTACATGTACTTAATTCTTTCCAAGAAAAATAAAGTCATAGGCAATTACTCTATTATTTCTATTTTACTCAGCATTTTCACCAACAATATGGGACATCCGATTAATATATTCACTGTTGTAAATAATTTGGGAAGAATGTAATTTTTAAAAACTGCTTTTCCACCAACTGGTGATTTCACTATTACCATACTCTAATTAATGATTTTAAACATAGCTCAGTTTAGAAATGGCTTTCATCACCTCTAATCTTTTGTTTTCCTTTCAAAATTCAAGCAAATATCCAGAAAAAAAATTTTAGGAAACCATTTTCTACTAATAGTTAAAAAGGCCCAATGAAGTAACAATGAAATTGCTGTGGAAAAAATTTCTTTTCTGCATGGAAAGCCCATAATAAATGTCATCTATCAACTACAACAAACTTTGAAATGTGATTTTAGATGTAACTGCAACTGTAAAATTAGGAAGTAACTTTTATTGTATGCCAGTTACTGACGGCTTTACACTGAAAATTAGACAAGTCACATCAATTTTTAAATTTAATCTTCATAGTTGTTTGAGGTATTACCTACATTTTACACAAGATGATAGAGTAAAAGAGATTAAAGTAACCCAAACTCCCACATGAATAAATGTCACATTTTATATTCAAGTCCATGTTTGATTTAAGGCTATGTTATTTCCAATGAAACACAATATATCTTCAATTTCTACTCTACTCCAATAATAAAGTCAAAATGATTTATTAAGCACATTTATAGTTAGGGAACACCTAACTTACTGATTTTATATAAAGAACAGAGTTCTCCTGTGTTAACATTATTCCTACCCCGAACACCTAACTTACTGATTTTATATAAAGAACAGAGTTCTCCTGTGTTAACATTATTCCTACCCCATGTGCAAACTCAAGTCATACTTAAAAGCACCATTTACATGAACCACTCTTTGTCCTTCCAAATAAAAGCAATTTGTTCCTCATCTTAGGTTGTCCTCTAAGCCTTATACTAATTTATACTTTATAATGTAATGTAGTTATTTTTTTTTACCTGCTAAACACCCGTGAATTAGTTTATTTTCCTTCTGCTATTTTACTCATTACATCTGTTTTATTCTAAGTATAGATTCCACTACTTTATTAGAACAATCTAATCTTACAAATAAGTGGGAAATTTTTTTTCCAAATATGCCAGGGATCTACAAAATTTCCCCCAGTTCTATCATCACACTGATAGCATTGAGAATCAATGAACATAAATAAATGAATGTGATAATTTCAATAATTCTGTAAAAATTATTGTGTTTATACTAAAAGAATTTGGGGACCATCATAAATGCAACCATTTTTCACAATCTTCTATGAATACTTCAAAGAGTTTCTTGCTTCTTAAAATACGAGAGCTGTCTGGAAAGTATCCAGCCATGTAATATGAAAAACAGAGGGATTTATGGCTGGATTTTTTCCAGAAAGCCCTCGTATACTTGTTTTCTAAAAATTCTTTTGGATTATTTACCTTGCAAAGTTATGATAAAATATTCAGTGAAAAAGCATCAAATGAGTAATACTCAAAATATTACAAACCAAAAATTCACAAATATTTAAAATATTATACTCAAAACATAATTTAATACTTCTTTACAGCTGTAATTATCTTACAATGTGGGAGAGAGAGTGGGGCACACATATATATCTATGCTAACTTCACATTACGGGGATAGTACTAAGGACCAAGCCAGAAAATGTAAGACTGCTCTCTGCAGGTATATAAACAACTCATTTCAACTTAATGTTATAATTTAATACATTTGGAGGAAGAGAAAAGGCAAAATAATATTAACTGGAATATATTTGGTTGGATTTCATCAAACATTCTATTTACTTGAGAAGAACAGCCATGTTAGTTCATTTCATGGGAAATGATTGGTGGTAATGCTGAATATAATACTAAAAACTTCAAAATTAAGCAATCTGGAAATTATATCTAAGTGTAAAGCTGTTTGCTAAATATTTTCCTTATTTTTGAATGTTTCTATATTATAGTTTATTTTTATGATGCTTCTTTACAAAAAATATTACTCACTTGCAAGAGATGCAAGGTGAGGTTGGATATGTATCTCCTTAAGAAGCACTGCTGCAGGTAGGTGAATGGTAAGGTCACACCAAGCCTCCTCTGGCAGAAAGATGTAGGACCAAGCAGCAGACCGAGCTCTTCTATGAGGTGGTGTGGCCTGCAAAAGCACCTCGGCTGGTTGAGCAGTAGGACTGCTAGATGTGATTGTACCTACAGAAGATATTTTAAATAAAATAAAACAAAAGAAACCCAATAAAGCATCAAGAACTATTCAAATCATAATTACATGAGAATTTACTTAAAAACGTGAAGACTGATACTACGAATGTACTTGGTACACTTAAGCATGATTTGTCACAATATTCACAAAACATTAGGACTCCCAGTCAACTGGCAAGGTAACAAGTTCTTGTTTAACTGTTGTCTAATTTATTTATATTCACATGATAAATGAAAAGAATAGTAACAACAAATACAACACAATAATTCTCAAGTGATTTAAGTAAAAACGTCCAATATAGTTTTCAACTTGAAAATAATCATTTCATTCTAAGTTGTCAATTTCATGAGTTAGAAATATGAAAAGAAAAATATAAAAAGAAATTATGTAAACTGGAAAAAGGAGTAACTATCTAAATCTGAAGCTTCTTAAAAAGGAAACACCACTTAAAATAAGAAGTTTTTTTAAAACTAATAACTGATATAATCTGCTAGTTTCTTGAACTGTAGTTTTAAATTCAAAAACAAATTTCACTTCTAAAAAACTATTAAAAACTTCCTTCTAATCAGTACAATGTTTCAAAATCTACAACCTTTATATCAACTGTTTTTAATTCAAATAGTGATATTATAAGATTAACTTACTTCAACAACTATTATTACTTTATTCCAACTAATAAACCACATAAATTCATACCAGTAAGATTTAACTCTTTTCTTACCCAGGGGTGCAAAATTGTGGATCCCTTCTGCATTGTCAGGCTCAGAAGCTAGTATTCTTGTTTTCAAAGTGCTGTCAACAGCTTTATTTGGACCACAGTCAAGAAATTTCATAATGGTTGACACCATACTCCTTGCAGTATTTACAATAGCCCTTGTACTAGTAACCATATTGTTGCAAATGAGCTGAACACCACCTAAATTTACAAAGAATACTGAATGAAAATTATCTTAAGATAGATGGTCTGACATCGAGTCAACTTTCACAGATGACTACAAAAATGAGAACACAATGTGGTATCAAATGATTATACTTAAATGACAATTTTTGGAATTTTATCTTACCCATATCATGGAATGCTTTCAAGGCGTCACCTGTATCCAGTACTCTCAAAATGAACCACAATAAAGGTTCAGACAATTGGCAAGTAGCAAGAGAGCCCTAAAAAAAATACATGTAATAATTTTAAAAGTGATTATTAATTTCCTGTAAATTAGAACAACTAAACTTCATATTGAATATTCTTTTATACTTATTTTAAAATGACAGCCTTAATCTAAGCCACTGAATACAAAATGTCTGCCAAAATACATACATCTTTCCTGAATCAGAAAGGAAATGCAGTCTCCTCTTTGAACTCAGAGCATATTTTTAAGCTTGTCATTACCTATTATCATTTCTACCCTAAATTAACGTGCAGTGGTTTTGTTTTCTACTAGACACTAATTTCATTTAAAAATTAATCCTTCTCAATTATCTTTGTATCTTCCAATGAAAAAATATATATGCAATATTTAAGAATTATATATTGACATAAAAATCCTTTAAAAATTATATTTTAAAATCCTCATTTGACCAGGTCGTATGATCTCCATTACAACTGCTCAACTGCCATTGTAGCACAAAAGAAGAAATGTAAACAAAAGTGTATTACTTGTATTCCAACAAAAATTTACCAAAAAAAAAAAAAAAAAAATCCTCATTTGAAAAAATGATAAATAGACTAGAAGTTAAAATTTAAGCACATTGGTTCTTAGAATTTCATTTTTTAAAAAGGAAATATAAAAAGCACTAATACACTAAACCTTTCTTTTAAAATTACCCTAATCCCTTTTCATTGAAAGGAAAGTTAAGTATGCAACATAAGCTGGAAAAACACTTGTTAAGTTTTCATATATAACATTTACAGACAACACTTTGGTATTCAACTATGCTATATTGGGGCAAAGAAAAGAACTAGTTATAACAATGGAAAAATCTAAAATTTAAGAATATGTTAAATATTTTATTCTGATTGCACTGTGCTCCTCTTTGACAATATCACTTTACTTTCCAACACTTATTAATAATCTATAATTCTCATCTGCTGATGTTCACTTTTCAATATATGCATGAATACTGTATGTCTCTGTCCTATCAGTAATTCTCTACTGCCATTACTAAAAACTACTTAAATTACTGCAACTGTTGCCAGATTGCACTTACTTGTCTGCCCATATATCCACAGGCCATGTAGGTTAAAATTGGCTGCAGCATCATGTGGACTGTAGAAGCTTTTTTACTAAGTGTTGTCAGTATCGTAAATAATCCATCCCCAACTGATATGGCATCTAACCCACCATGGAAGTTTTCATGTTTGGTGAGATGTAATCCACTTGCCCCTGTTTTAAATAAAAAGATTAAACTTTTTAAAAAAGTTTATCTTTAAAAACCAATAATAATTAACCCTTTTGGTGTATCTGTCAACCAAAGTCAACTATAGAGGTTATGTATGCGAGGCGACTAAAGTGAACACCTGAGGGTCTAGGTCTAGTGCTACAATCATGCTTACACACTGATAGAAGTTGACAATAATAATTACTTCAATTGCATTCGCTTGGGGCAGCAGGTAGCCTTACCTTTTTAGGCTTTGCCTATTGTGGTGAATGGGGGTACCAGGTGCAAGTTGCTATTTATTTTAGACCATCAACTAAACTTCTTCCTAATCAGTTGACTGAATGGCATTTTCCAGTGGCATATTCTAACAAGTCTTATAAACCAGATTTTGAGGTATGTAGTGACAGAGCAAAGCATAAGACATATCACGGAACCACATACTGTAAATAGTACAATATACCAATGCAGGCGACTGACTGCTTTGAGTGCTACCATACACTGCAACAGTGTAAGCTGTAACCCAAAAACAGTGTTTGAAACAATTTTTGCTGGTATTGACGATATTAAGCATGTTATGTTGAAAAAATACATGTTTTCTGCAAGTTTAATTTGTTATTTAGTTTTTTTGGGTTCATTTATAGAGTAGTTAGAAAGAAATTAACAAAAACTGCAACTATAATTGATCCCCTGTGACATTTGTATTTTGGCCCAAATTTTGCACAAAATATTCAGCACTGGAACGAGAGGAAAAAAATTTTTTTCAGCACTAAAAGGGTTAAAATAGGCTTAAAGACCACTTTTCCTGAAACCACTGAAGGATGGGTATATTAACAACTATAACTGTGTGTGCACATGTGTATACATATACCTAGAAATTAAAATATCTATCACAGCATTCAGTAGAACATTTTTTTTTTTTTTGGTTATCTGTGATACATATAACATATTTCTACCATTAGAAACAATAAAAATAAATTGCTATGTTATATGATCAAGGAATATAACTCTACATTATTATCTATACATCAAGAAGAAAGGAAATGGAGAGAAAAATAACTATACTATTATGTAACTATACTTGAAAACATCTAACAAAAAAATAGTTATGACTGTTTCTCTTACACAAAGACATACAAATAAGCAAAAACATATGAGGGATGGATTTTGTCACAATTTACAAAAGTTCAATTATTTTAAAAAATTAACATGATATATTAGTTTTCAAATAGGTAGAAAAGCAACAATATATAAATTTTACATTGATATATGTCATAGAAACTGTTACACTTTGAATAAAATTTTATATTTTACTTTTTAAGAGAATGTGTCTTAACAAAAATTCTATTTAAATTCTTCATCTTTAAAACATTAGAGATATGTAGCTATAAATTGTGGTGCGTGACTTATAATACTGGTATTTTTTCTTTATTTAACTGACATATTGTTAGTAGTTTCCAATTTTTTAAAATTCCACTTTAAATTTTTCAATACTTCAATTCCACTTACTGATTGAAGCCACTCTATAAAAGTTTTCACTAATAAAAATCAGTCATATTAAGTTTACCATAAAGTACCTCTATACTATAAAGTAAAAGAGATATAGTACCAGAAACAAGTATAAAAATTAATATTCTCAATACGTACCAATTATCATCGCCATGGCACTACTATTACACAGGCCCAGAGCAGACAAAATCTGGCTCATAATCTGTTGGTTGGCTAACACTAAGTCAGCGACATATGCAGGTGATCCTTGAATACTACTATTATTTCCATTACCATCTTTGCCTCCTGAGACTTTTTCTTCATCTGAAACACTGTCTGTAGTATTGGTAGTCACAGACACTCTTGCACTGTATTCCCTATTGCCCGAAAGAGGCAGCTGTACTAAAATGTTAACCAGTTTTAACAAATCGAACATGAGTTGATCTCTTGTCATTTCTCCACAAACTGCTTTTGCATCACCTGGACGAATGAGGTTGGCAAAGAGTCCCCCAAAGCATGCTCGAGCACCCACTGAGCTATCTGATCCACTTCGAGACATCACTTTGTCAGAACAAGTGATATAGTGGTGTACTAAAAAGGTGACAGATTCTATCACAGCTGAAATAGTACTAACTGAAACGACTTCAAAATTCTGCTCCAGAGTAAATTCTAAGAGCTTTACTTGGGCATCAAGAGGTCCTTGGCCTGTCTGGAAGGCACCCCTATAGAAAAAAAAGGAGAATTAAAAATCCATTTTAAAATCTATTAAAAGAAGTAATCAACAATACAAGAAAGCTAAACAATAATTAAACTCTTGATATTCACTATTTCATTTTGTAGCAAAGGGGTACTTCTATCTCTTCCTGAGTCCTTCTTGTTCTTGCCTCTATTTTACATAAAATCAAAAATGACTTTTCTTCCAAATAAAAAACTAAAGGACAAGTAAATCAAAGAGGTGCTTCTGAAGCTACAGACTAAAATATTTAAAAATCACAAGGAATGCATTCCTCATAATGAAATGAGCTGTTTTGTTATATCATCAAATGTTGCTAGTTTAAATATTCCCTACTGATTTTAATTTTCAAAAATTAAAAAGTCAATCAAATAATTCTTATACATCAAAATTAAATGCTCTCCACTTCTACTTATGCCTAAAATACAGAAAGCTAGAAAGATCATCGCCCCCAACCTAACAAAAAGAAAAAGCCAAATTAACTATACAGTCTAACTTTTCTTGAACCCATTAGACTGCTGAGGTTCCAGGGTATACAAAAAAGTCTGAAATCCATGAAAGCACAGGTACCTACAAGGAGAAAGAATATGAACACTGGCTTTCCTGTGGCATAGTTTTTAAAAATTTATTTATTAAATTTGTTGGGGTAACATGAATTAGGAAGATTAGATAGGTTTCAAGCACGCAATTCTCATATATATATATTTTTTAAAATTTTAAATTCACTGGCACTTCCAGAATGAAATTAAATAATAAAGATAAACAGCACCTTTAACTTGTTCCTGATATTAATGGGAATTTTTAAGATAAACAAACATAAGGGTTTGACTTGTTCATCATCTGGTTTTGTTGTAATTTTAAATAAGACAACACTGTTCATACTGCATTAAAATTTTTTAATGGAAAGTAATGTTGTATTTTATGAAATGTCTTAATGTATTTTGAAAATCTTTCATTAATATGATATAATAATGAACCATTCATGTATTTTAAGAACCAATCCATCATGGTCAAAATGTATTCTTTTAATATATTGCCTGATTTTGTTAAAGAACTTATTTAGGATTTCTGTATCAGATTAGTATCTAATTTTCTTTAAGCTCTTTCCCATGTTTTCTTATCATATGAGGTCAGACAATTGATTTCACAAACCCATCCTAGAAAAAGCACTACATACCTCATTACTGAGTATCACTATGGTACCTTTGAAGTACTCCGCTTGGGAAGTTACACACTGCACGTTATAGAGTTGTTTCTACAGTGCTGCCAATGTAAGCACACAGTGGCAAGTTCACAAACTTAATTGTCAGATTTTGGGAACAATGACAGCTCTGATGGCCATTCTAGAAAAAGAGTTCCAAAAGTACTTTGAAGGGTGGACTAGGCAAGCGTTGGTGCATAGCTTCCCAAGGGGAGGACTTTGAAAGTGGTCATAGTGATATTCAGCAATGAGGTATATAGCACTTTTTCTAAGATGAGTTCATGAAATGAATAGTCTTACCTCATATTTTGGTTTCAAATAAATTCACTGACAGATTTAATTCTCTACCTGCATTCTAGAACAATTTAAAACAACTTCAAGTAACTTTCACCTAGGAGGTTTATAATAACTGAACTTAAGAAAACATCAAAAGCAAGCAAAGTTTTGATATACTATATTCCTTCCATAATAGAGAGAGTTCAGGGTCTGTCTGGTACAGCCATAATGAAACAAAATGAAATAAACCTGGAAACATACCAATTAATCCTTCTTCTTTAATCCTAATATCCTCCTGCTTATCTATTCCTAAATATACCCCAAACAATAGCAAGGCAATGTTTATTTGGAGGTTTATATATATTACTTATACATAAGGAATATATGGGCACACTGAAATTTACCTTTCTGTTGAAAGTATATGAATTAGCTTGAGCAAAAATTCACTAAATATCTGAGGACATGTTGAAGAAAGATGTACTTGTAATCTGGTAAGGAATTCTTGCATAGCTTGTGTAGCAGTTGGACCAACCTGAAGAGAAATGAAATTTCATTGAAAGGTGCTTACTAATACTATTTACAAAATTATTCACTTAAAAAGTATCAAGTGTTAAATGTTATATTGTAAATTTCCACATGAAGAATAAAAATATTAACAATGATAGCAGAAAACCAATTAATTTTTAAGATCTTAATGCTTATTTTAAATTGAAAATTACAGATTCTAACAATAATTTTGATATGATCATAAAACACTGGAGGAGTTTTGGGGAAAAAATCAAGTCAATTTAATTCTCCATACTATTTTAAAATTAGGTAAAATTAACTGTTAATGCTGAGCATATACATCACAACACTCACAACCAAACTTCCTATATAAACATCAAGATATCCAAGGAAAAGCTTATCTCAGTAACTTATTCTGTTTGAAAAAAATGGAGGCAAAAAAATTTTTTTATATGGTGGTATGTTCCCTCACACCTAGCTCTCTATGTAATTGAGGTCAATGCAGATAATACATGCTTTTCTCATACATAAAACACTGCAACTTGGAATCAGTGATCCCAGGAAACTCCACATTTCAAACTCACGCAATCCTGATTACAATAATCGCTAGATAACCTGTCTCTGCCCCAACCCAACTCTGAGCCAATCTAGCTCCTTCTTTCTTACTTTTTCCTTGTCTCATTTATTTTATTATGCTCTACAAAATTAAAGTATATTCAGTATGACAGTACTAACTATATATATCCAGCAGAATTTAAGCTCCAAGAAAGCAGACTTGGTCTTATACCAGACTTACGTACCTACCACCTAGAACATTACAGAGACGTAGCACATAGCTAAGAATTAAGGGATGATAACTTTGTAAGATAATCTTGAATAACTTTCGTTAAAAAGACGCTAAACACTAAATATATTTTTATATAAAAAGAAATATAATGAAGTAGAAATATTTTAAAAAGTGGTACAATATGGTGAGAAATTAAAAAATAATATAAAGGAAATCTGTAGTAAGACTAAAAAAGGTTTAACTCGACACATCTTATTTTTTGTTAAATAAAATATTTAATATTAGAAAATGATTAAATTAGGTGAATTGTCAATCCTGATAGTAGAGGTCATTCACTAAACATGATACATTATTTTAAAACACGGAGTTCCCTGGTGGTGTAGTGGCTTAAGGCTTCGGCGCTGGCGCTGTCAACGCTGCGGCCTGGGTTCGATTCCCAGCCAGGGAACTACCCACATATTAAAAAAAAAAACAAAACCTAACAAACATTATTTTAAAACACGTTTTAACTCCAAAATTACTGAAATGCTTCTCTGACTTTCAGGTAAATATTTATTCACAATATTTCTTAAATAAAACAAAATTGATGGCAAAAATTCAAGAGAAAATTTACTATCTGCTATAATTCAGTTTCAGTATAGCTAATGCTTTTAAAAAATACTTCAAAAGATTTTATTACACTGATACATAAGAGGCAATCATTTAATACTTTAGCAATAACCATTTCATATATTTAAGTACATTAAAGTTTTTCTTTACAAACATTTTTACGATATAGTCTGGGCCTATTTTTGGTTTTCAAAACTCATATTACCTGTGGACTGTGTTGATTTGTTCCATGTGGACTGGTGCCAGAAAGAAATTTCACTAAAACATGAATCAGGTTTGGATCTGAAACCAACAGATGGGCAGTACTCTCCTGAGTTCCAATGGCACTGCTAGAACCAGCTATAAAACATTTTTAAAAATGTTTTAAAAAATGGACCCTACAGTGATGAAAATGTATTTAAAACATCCCATAGTTTCAAGGAAAACTCACATATTCCTGGAAGTTACAGTTTATTAAAAGGGTCTGAATCTCTACTGTATTGACTGAGTTGGACTTCATTCTCCATTGTCATCTATGGCAGATCTCTTGCCTCTCTCCTACTTCAACTGTGAAAAATACCTAGTTTTATGTGTATCTTACTCAGCATACAGTCAAATGGAAAAGAAGTAAAAACGCTTACTGTCCTTTTGGTGAACCTATTCTTAGTTAATTATCTCCCCTTTCCAAAAACAGAGATCTACTTTTCAGGTAAATTTTAACCCAGTTTTCTAAGATACATTGAGACAAAAACTACTATGTATGTTTGTATGTCAGTTGTACAAAGGTTGAATACTGTTAACTGATATATAGGCAACATGCAAGTTTTCTGAGCTGAAAAAAATATCCTTTGAATTAAATCTATCCTCAGTATCATCTAATAATACTTTTGAACGCTCATTTGGAAAATACATTCTAAATAAAAAATGGAATTTTGATGCTAAACAATGATTTAAATTAATATCTTCATCAGTGTCACAGAGCTTTCTACTGTATTTAATGAAATTTAGTCCAAACAGAATGGGGACAAAATCCACTCACCTGTTGTTGTAACTTACAAATGGAATGAGACTGCAATTCACAAATAGCAAGTCCTAGCTCTCTAACAAGAACTTAAATCCCTAACTCACAACCACCTCAAGAATGCCAGATAAAACCTAGACCTGAACATGAAAAGTAAAACCAATAAGCACTATACAAGATAATGTAGGAGAGTATCTTTTAAGAATTGGGGCTACAGAAAATATTTTACTATCTTGACTTAAATGGGAAAAAAGGAGATGGGGTGAGGAAAGAACAAAACAGGACATGAGAATCTGAGAAAAAGTAATTATGTTCAGTGAATATGGGTTTTAGATGTGAAAAACAAAAACCAAGGAATCTAGTTATATATCTTCATGAATATTATAATGAATAAATCATTTTTTAAATGCAAAGTTACTTTTAAAAAGAATAATCAACATAAAACAGATTAGTTATTAAATATTTGACTTTGTACTCTTAAAAGTGATCAATTTTATTTGAATAACTATTAAGTTTTTAGAAGGTAAAAATATGATGTGAACTTGTAATGGCAGATATATGAGAATTTATATTATCAAAGTTAGAAACATAAATGATACAATGTATAAGAACAAATTTAGAAGAGATATTCAAATAAGAAATTTAATCATTTTCACAACTATGTCACTTCTTAGAAAAAACTTGTTTAAAGAATTTGATATTAAGAATAATGAGATTTAAAAGAATAAATTTGTGAACTTACAATTAAGTTGCATGTTTGTCATGAGTGTCAAACTATGAAGCACAAGGCACCATGTCCGGAGCAAGGTATTGGGATACCAAGCTAATACTGTGAGAAAGCTAGTTATTGATGCTATGCAAAACAAAAACAAAAACAAAAGAATTTTTACTACAAAAAACAAATGTTTCCTAAGAATTAAAAACAACAAATTAAAAAATGTCATTATCTCTTCAAATCAACTCATTAGTGTCTTCAAAACATTCAAAGGAAAAAAGTTCCCCATTAAATATAACAAAAGCCTTAAGAGTCATTAACATTTTATAGCTAAGTTTAAATCTCAGCCCAGGACACATAAATTAACATGTTATCATTACAAATTTGTTGTATTTTCCAAACTACAGGCGTTTCTACTGCAAAACAATTTGTGTTTTATAAAAAAGCCTGCATATTCTGCAAAACCTCAAATTGAAAACAATAGGACATACTGAAAAAACAACAACAGGGATGGGATAGACCAATCAAAACAAATATAAATTCACAACAAAAGCACCACTTAAAACACTATTAGGTTACTTGCAAGGCCCAGATAAGATAACAGAACATGAAAGGAAGCTTCTCTTTATGAAAATATTCATCTTATAAATAAGGAATGACAGAATTAGATTATCTTCATTTTGAAACCCCTAGTGAATTATTAATGGGTCCAGGCATTAAGCATCAGCACTTGTTAACATCATAAAAAGAGAGAACCTATGAAATTGCCTTAAAAACCTCAAATCAGATGAAGCTCCAATTTACAACTACCAATTTACAGCACATACAGAGGACATTAAGGAGATACAATCACTAAAAAACAGGACCCTGGGATTCCTGGGAAACATAAAACCAACCTTCTTTGACAAATGATTTTGCAAGGGGATAAAAAAGACATGGACGGAACCTACACAGATTAAAAGGAATTTAAGAAACATAATTAATTACAATGTGTATGCCTTACATGGACTCTATTACAAATAAACAAAAAAATTTTGTAAGAGTTAAGACAATTAGAAATTTGAATATTGACCAGGTATCTGATCACAGTAAGGAATAATTTACTTTTCTATCTACTCGTTTAATGTTTTCCACAATAACAAAGTTAAAAATAGTGATGGAAACAAAATTCATAATAATGCGATAGAAGAAATGGAAATTAATTAAAGCTAGGCTGGTTCTTGCTGAAACAATTCAGATGTAAGTGAAACCATGGGCCAGTGTGGCTGTAATTAAGGCTGGATGGAATACAAGCCATGTGAGAGCCATGCATGCAAGATACTGGATGTCCCTATCAAGGGAGAAAGCACCAGGAATGAACCATTTTACTTTTCTTACAATACATGAGTAACTAACATAGATTCTTATAGTCAGACCTGAAAGCTAGTTCTATTCCTTTGAGGATGTTCTAGTTCCACTATTCCCACATTCTTGCATTTGCTAAGAAAAAAACACAACTTCTATAGGAAATTAATATCCTTCTCCAATTTACAATTCACACTTTTAAAATAATACACCAATTGTAACAGAACAGCCTGTGAATAAGACAATACTTTAAGGGAATACAATGTAAATATTAACAAAACACTATCAATTTTAGTTACAGTCATAAAACAGAGCACAAAAAAAAGGTTTTCTGTTCTTTCCTGCTAATTAAGTCAGTGTATAAAAAATTGTTATTTCATTAAAACATTATAACCCTCATAACAAAGATTAAGTATATTAACCTAACCATTACTTTTACGGCTTATTATTTATACTGTATTAATTTTCCTTCTAATAAATCTTACCTTGATTTAATGAAATGACAGGTATTCGATTAGCATTATATAAAAAAATGTCTGCTCCATTCTCTTTGTTTCCAGATGAACTAGAATTCAGGCTCAATGTGAGCCATAATTGGAGAAGTGATTCCAACTGAAAAAAAATAAAAATTGACAAGAAAAAAATGTATCTATTACATTATGAAATTCTATTTAAATAAAATCGTATGCATGAATCCTTATGATTACAATCATAATTTTTCTATTAAATACTTCTGATTACTTCAATTCAGTTGACAAGCAAACACATCTTAAAATTCTTGATAAAACAAAATTTATCTGAATTAAAACATCTAATTTACCTAATATAACATCTGTCTAACTTAAAAGAGGTGATACAAGTCTTTAAATACAGGTATACTTAATACCAGGGTGCCAAAAAAAGGTACACACATTTTAAGAGATGTTATCTATATATTACATAAATACTGATGATAACCACTTTGAGCACCTCCTGTAATTGCAGAAGTCAAACATGACTTGTATTCATCTTCTGTTATCAGTATTAATACAGCTTTTTCCTTTCATAAAATATGTATACATTATTTTTGGCACTGTATATACAGTTGACGCTTGAACAACACAGGTTTGAACTGCACAGGTCCACTTACAAAGAAATTTTTTTTTTTCAAGGGAGTTCCCTGATGGTGTAGCGGCTTAAGGCTGCGGCGCTGGCACTGTCAGCGCTGCGGCCTGGGTTCGATTCCCAGCCAAGGAGCTACCCACATACCAAAAGGAAAAAAAAAAAAAAAAAAAAAAAAAAAAACC